>CM075809.1:35424858-35529556 GCA_037975025.1 Excoecaria agallocha
ACAGTATTTTAATTCTGTTGCCCATAGTATAGCATGGAAATATATCACTAATTAGGATGAGCGGAACTACGGACCCTATAGGTCCCAGTACTCCGGTAGTATCAATTACACACATATTATTTTTTTTTCCTTTCTTTCTTTTTCATTTTCCCCAAACACTCCAATACAGACGTGGAACCATATCAAGGTTACCACTATGCAAGTCGCCATGACTTGCTACCGCGGTTACAGAAATGTCCCTATGGCTAGCCATGTACATCCTAATTTCTGATTTCACACATAATACTAAGGGCAAAATACAATTACAATTTAACACAATTTATAATAATGCATCATTACCGATTCATGGTAATAATTAGTTTTCATTATTGGAAACAGTCTCAGTATTTCGAATATACCAGTTTTCCAATTAAAATAATACAATTCAATTACTATTATTTTATTTATTACTTTCTTTTTCAATACATGCTCCTTACATGTCATATAAATTAATTATATTCTATTTTGCATTTATTCCAATTTATGTCTCAAAATTTCACAAATTTTCTTAAGGTCCCTATTCGGTTACCTTATTTCAATTTCCTTATAAATTATATTTTCTACTCAAATTAATCACACTAAACATAAAATCATCCATTTTTCATTTATTTCAATTTAATCCGGAAAATTTCATTTTAGTCCCTAAATTTTTTTGTAACCGAAATTTTCCCTAAAAATTCAACTTGTCTAAACTTTAATTAAATACCATAATTTCACTAATAAATCTTCTAATTGCACAATTCTAAGTCCAATTTCATAATTAATTCGTAATTAATAATTAACCTAAATTTTCTCTAATTATATATACAACATATATATTGTGAAATTAAAGGGTTTAAAATTATTCACTTACAAAATCACTCAAGAACCTTGTCTTTCCCCTTATTTTTGGTTGGTTTGCTTCCCTCTCCTTGCTCTTCAATTGGCAGCAATTCCATAGCCAAAATCACCATAGATTAAGTCAAATTTTTACTCAAATAATACTCACAATACTATAATTAACACTTAATTACTCTAATTATCAAATAAAACTAAATTTTCCCCAACTCACCAATTTATCCACTTGAAGAATTAGACTTTATTCACCTTCTTCCACCACCCAAAACAACCAAAGGTGAAGGGAAGCAAGATTAGACAATTTAATTTTTAGATGAGGGTTGAGAAATTTGTGATTTTAACTTAGAAAACAAAGAAATGGAGGAGGAAAAGAAACAAAGGCAACGGCAGCAAAGGAGAAGGGAAATGGCCGGCCAACCAAAGAGATAAATATCTCTTAATTCCCATTTAATTAGCTACCTACTTTAGGACAAAAATAATAAAGTCCTAAGTGGGTCCAATGCCACATGTCACAATTTAATTGGTCAATACACTTTTATTTATCAATTTTTAATAAAAATTATACCAAAAATTTCTAAAAATATTGATTAGGTTATGCTTAAAATTTCGGGTCAATCCGAGGTCATTTCGATATCAAACGAGCCCCGAATGTAAATTTTAATCAGTCCGAAAGTTGAATTTTCAAAGTCTTCAAAAAAATTCATTTTATCATTCCAAAAATTCATATACATAATTTCTAGTCAATTGGTATCATCGGAATAATTTTATGAAGTTCAGAGAATATTTTTAAGCCAGTCAAAGTTCTCAGTCAACTATATCGGTCCAGTTAATTATTTTATTTTTCCCTTTTGGAGACCTATTTGACCTCAATTTCAACTCAAATTATAACACCAGATTCATTATAAATAATACTTTCCAATGGTGAAGAAAAAAATTTTATGGGCCCGGTGGGCCCCGGGCGGCACTATTCACCTCGGAAAGTACTATTCACGAGATCGGAAATTCTTGGGGTGTTACAACTACCGTGTATTACTGTTAATTTTGATCAAATTTTCGTTTGTTGATTGATAAAGTGTTAAAAATTGACACATCGCAGAAATCTAATGGACACGTTATCTCCCACGTAACAACATAAAAACAAAAAAACAAAAAAACAAAAACTTCATCTTTATTTCCATATTTGCCTCTCTCTCCCTCCTCTTTATTTTTGGCTTTCTAACATAAGGATAAGGATGATCACCTACTATCCCGCGCAAGGGTGAGATGAGGCCAAAGCCGTCCCCGAAAGTATTTCGAAAGAAAATTTTCATTTGTTCCTATCCCCACAAGGATCCCCATCCCATGTGGCTAAAAAATATTTTATTTTTTTAAATATAATTATAACTAAAATATAATATTTAATAATATAATTAAAATATAATATTTAATAATTAAAAATATAAATTTAATTACAAATTAAATTAATATAAATTTTAATAATCGTAAAAACTAAAATCAAATATAATTTAAAACTAAATTATATAAATATAATTAAATTTAATTACTAAATTTCAAGAGCAAAAATTTTTCAGGACGGAGACCACAATCCCTATTTTCATCCCAAATTTTAATTCGTGGAATATTTTTACCCCGTTACCACCTCAACGGAGAAAATTTTCAAAAATTTTCCGCTCTATTCAAGGTTATTCACCACAGGGGATGAGAATTGCCTGCCCATGATCATCCCTAACAAAGGATAATCCTGTAAGGACCACACTAGTCCATCCAAACTCTTCATTCTATAAGTTATTTTACATAGGATAATCTATTTCCTTTATGGTATTATTGGTTTTTATTATTATATACATGCACACCTCAATATACTATGAGAAGTTATAAAGTATTACATTTAATATTCTATATAATCAATTAAAATGTTCTCTTAATTTAGTGTTTCTTTAGTACAACATAATAAATACAAGAAGAAAATAAATTATAAATATAATTGACTCTCTCCTATCTCTAAAGTTGGCTTTACATTAGTAGCTCTTGTCCCAACAAAAAGCATCTTGACTGCACATACCTACACGGATAAACACCCATGCTAAGCTATAAAGGTTAATGGGGAACAATACATATATGAACAATCACTCACAGTGATTGTTCTCAAGCACACAATAAAAAATAATAATGGCAAGATATTATAATCAACATGTAAGAGTTATAATATAACTCAAATAACATAATTAATCATATAATATTATTGTATAAAGATGAATCATAAATAACTAATCAAGTATTTATCAATATTACACATATTGTTTATATCATACTGTGAAATGGCTGTTAAAGTCCTATAGATGTGGATAACGGGTGTTGTGGATACCCGTAAGTATCAATATATAAATACCCGAAAGTATTATTTTTGTAGATACCCGAAGGTATCAAATCTGTGGACCCCTTTGGCCAGAACTGTGGTCTCATGTAGAGATAAACTGTAGACTCATAAGAGTCAAACTATAGCAGCTAGAACTATAACTCTATAGGCATGCCTATCTATCCACAACTAAGTCTTTATATGCAGGCAAATAACCATATCTCATGTATCATTTGATTCATAGTATACAACTCATTATATGGAATGATAAATCAAACAATAAGATAATATTTTTTAACTATCATGTCACAATCAAAAGCATATGCAGATAATCGATATAATCCAACCATGTTCAAGTAAATACTTTCATATATCAATTACTATAACTTTATCTTTATATTACTTATACATTTCATATGTTTATGGTTGAGTATTATCATATACTTTGTATTTAAGGTAAACTATATGTTTTAAGAAATAATAGTTAATCTTATGCTTCACAAATTATTTTACAAATATTGTCTTTACATTTCATTTCAATATATAATTTATGTATATATAAATTGAATGTGGTACATTCTCGTGTTTATCATTCATGTAAACTTGTATTCTAAGGTCTATTATGCCCTGTTATAGTAAAAATACATGGAAAATAGTCTATTATAGTAGAAAAAGGAGAAAAATAGGCAAATATAGGGGACAAGCGTGTGTTATCGCGCTCGCGGCAGAGGACGAATGCCTAAACAACACTTCTTTTACTCACAAAATCCTGTTGACTAGTTAAGAATATCAACTTGTACCTCAATTTAGGTATACCAAACAACTTTTTCTGAAAAAATTGTTTGCTACAAAGTTTTAGCCCTATGTTTTTAGTTTCTAAAACATCAAAAATCATCTCAATCAGAGCTATAAATCTCAAGATATCTCATAAAATCCGAAGACTGCTCCCAGTGATAAGGCAGCAGTCAAGACCCGGATTTAAACAAGTTTTTTACTATCCTACAATTTGATTCAGGTTTCATGTTCTTCATAAGAAATGAAGATCTGTGAGTCCGGTTTCATATCCAACTTGAATTTCTCCATTTGAGTCACATAAACTCCAAATATAAGCAATTTTGTCTAGACTGGTCATATGAACCCTAAAACAGTTTTTCTCCTATCTTCAACAAAACTTTCCATTTCAGTTTCCAATCAAATATAACATCTATTTTTCATGATATTCTCTTAATATAACATCATATATTATTAATATCACCTCATATTCATAATAAACACATATACAAGTAGGGTTAAGTTCCCATACCTCTTTAAGCTTTAACCTTTCAAGCTTTACCTTTCTCTTCAATCCTCTCTATCTTTGCTCTTCATCTCTTCTTGCTCCTAGCCTTAAGTTGCTGTAAAAATTCTTCTCTTCTACCATTTACAAACTTTACCTTATTTGGAAAGTCATTTTATTTTCATAGAATTTGAGAAGAGGAGAAGAAATCACTAAAGAAGAGAAGAAGATATGAAGAACAAAACAAGGATATTCTTGGCCAAGAATGGCCGGCCACCCAAGTAAAATAAATCAGATTTTCCTTCTCTTTTCCATTGCCTCACAATTGTTTATTTCCTATTGGTTGATAACAAAAAATCTAGGCAAAGTTCATGTTACTCCCTCTTTGAATTTTTGTTTCTTAATTTAATCTATAACCTTTCACTTATTATATTTCTACCATAACACTTTTACTTTAACTTTTCAATTATACCCTTAATTTATAATTTTCATTTAATTAATCATATAATTAATCTATGTCTTATACAAAATAATCATCTACCTCTCTTAGGGTACTAATAGGGGTATTACAGATCCACACAAGAGGAAGCCTGATATTACAGATGTAAAAGAGTTGCTCGGTTGGGAACCCAATATCTCTTTGCGTAAGGGTCTCCCTCTAATGGTATCATATTTTCGATAATGCATCTTTGGTGACCACAAGCATGCTAGTGCCACCAGTACCATGTCAACAGCTTGAGTTGGCATTCTTTTTTCTTTTTTTTCACGAGCAGCAGAGAAGGGAATTATTTGGTAGATAACCAATTTGTCTTTGGCTTATCACAACAAGATAGTTATGATGGCAACAACACTAGCAGCTAATGAGCTTTCTTATTTAGAGGTGTCCCTTTTTCAATTATTATGCAATTATCTTCATAATCTCCATATCCTTTATTATTTTTTCTTTGTTTGTAAGTTATCTTTTAAGGATAATAGACAATAAGCCTTGCAATTGACTTTACTTTTGCACTAATTTTGATGCCATATATAACTGCAGTAGCAATGGCTTACCACTCATTTACAGCTACAGTGTATTCACATTAGTTTTACCCTGACTTTGACGCTACTTACCAAGGAGCATTAGCTATTGCTATCGACAACTCATTTGTTGAGTTATTTTTTAGTTTTGATTTATACATGAACAAATCCACCTGCGATGAGAATAATTATTTCATTTCCAATCGATAACAGCTTTTCTTTACCTAAATTGAACATTTATGGTCTAATCCTATTATAGCTATTTGATAAGGATAATCTTAGATTCATGATTGAGGGAGAGGAAGGAGAGAAGCAAGAATTGATGAAAATGATGGAGAGAAAGTTGAAGATTGAGAGGAGGAAGAGAGAGCCAAAGACGGGGAGGATGATTTTTTTTTTTACCTTGCCATGTGGGAGATAACGTGTCCAATAGACTTATGCCACGTGTTAATGTTTTACAGCTCAGCAGTCAACTAACGAAATTTTGATAAAAATTGACAGTGGTTGACGATAGTGACATAAATATCTTATCCTTCAAACATGAGGAAAAATCTTTCAAATAAAATATTGAGAGTAAAGTTGTACTTTTTGAAAAATATTAGGGATAAAGTTGTACTTTTTGAAAAATATTAGGAGGAAAAATGAACGTTATATATTTATTTTTTTATATTTTTACATATTAACCTTTTATATTTTCAAAACTATTTATTGAATCTTTTAATTTTTATGTAGTTACATATTGGATTTCTATATTTTTAAAATTATATATTATATTCATGAATTTATCTATTATAATATATTAAATTTAAATAGATAGAAAAAATAATATTATTTTATTAAAATAAATACGATTTTAATTATATTTGTATTATATTGTAATTTGTGCAATTCATTTTAAATTTATTGTGTTTAATTCGAAAAATTAAAAAATGTATAGTTTTAAAAATATATAAATTTAATATATAAAATTATTGAAGTAAAGAAACCAAATTATGGATTTTTTTAATTTAAAATATAAAACTTAGAAAATAAAGAACTTCAAATTAACTAGATTCTGAATATGGGGACCCAAATCCTCAAATCGGACGGCTGGGGTTGCATATGGGGAATGGCATAATGCATCAGAAAGTGGGGTCAGGGTAAATATCGGTGGGAAGAAGAAGAAACTTTTGGAGGCATAATCGTTGAAAACAGAAATATAGAAGAATTATTCTAAAATAAAAGTAAAATAAATAAAGAAAAGCAAAGGGTTAAAAGAGAAGAAGCACAGAGTAGCTTTATACGAAGTAACCTGTTTATTGCAAGGTGCTGATTAGGCCAGTTATTGCAGGCTCTGCCGGCTTCCTTCATTTGCTGCTCTTCTCTGCTCCGCTTTTTTTAATTTTTTTTTCAATAAATTTTTCCCCAATTGTAAAGTTCATTTGCTTTTGAAAACTAAAAAAAAAAAAAACAATTCCAAGAATTATTGAATTATATTTAAAAGTTTTCTTTTATTTTTTCCATATTTTTTTAACCCTTAAAATTTGCATGATTATATGACCAAATGTTGGTATTTTTTTTAAAGGCAAATGCTAATATTTATTTATATTGCCATAGGTGACATTATCTTATTAAAGAATATATGATGTTATGGTGACTAATCATTTTAAAAATAATATATAAATTTCTTTCTAAACTATTAGTTATTAATTAACAAATTTTTTATTTAAACTAATTACTTATTAAATAACTTTTAAATTTGTTAAAAATAACAAATTATCTATTCAAATTTATTTAAAAGGTAAATAATACCTTATATATTACAGAAAATAATAATTTATTTTATAAACTTATTAAAAATAATAAATTATAAACAGATATTTTAAAAAATGGTAAATATTTTTATAAAATTAATATGATATTTTTAATAAATTTAAATAAAAATTTAATATATAATTAATTTAAGAGAAAATTCCTTAAATGATACAGTACGATATCACAAGGGAACTAAAGATCAGCTAGCTGATAAAATTATCAATTACCACGCTCTTGGCGCGTGAAAGAGTTCGAGAAGGATATAGTTGTCGAAAATTGTAACCACTTTGGGAAACGGTGGTACGAATGACGGCCGCGTCCACTCTCTCTCTCATTGTCATATCAAATTTCCACATATTGGCCATTAACGTCTCTTCACCGCCGTTTAATACGATCCTTCTCTCTCTAGACTCGGACTATATATCCCACTCTCTCTCTCTCTCTCTCTCTCTCTTCATAAAGCCTCTGTTTTAACTTCTTCCTTACAGTTCACGCCAATCGCCTGCACACACACATTCTCTCTCTCAAACCAGAAAAAAAAAAAAGAAAAAGGAAGCGAAGAAAATGGCAGCGAAGCTAAGCTGGTCTTCTTTCCTTAAGACTTAGCTTCTCTGTTTCTTTGTTTTCATTTTGTTGTTTATAATATTCTCTGTTTCTCCAATGGACGTCCAAGGTTTTTTCTTAGTGAAGGGGGAGAAGAAGAAGCAACCAATGGCTCTTAAATGTTTGTCGATACTTGTCTTTATGCTAATCTGTCCTCTAGCTTCTACGCTTAATGACGAAGGTTTGTTAGTTTTTTTCTCAATCTGTTTGTTTTTTCTTTTGGTTTTACCTCAGTTTTGTGTTCTTTTTTGCCTTTATGGTGCTGTTCGTTGGGTTCCATGTTCCTTCCATATTTGGTTGCTTCTCAGCTCTCGTTTGTCGTTGCTTCCAAAATGCGTAGCACGAAAATGGCTTCCATTCTGTAGTATTGCTTTCTTTGCGTTTTCCTGTTTCATAGGCACACCAACTCTTTTATAATTTCCGGAAGACGAGGAAGAAGGAAATGCATCACAGTTTCGAAGTCCAGAAATGGCGACTTTGGTGTTTTCTGCAGTTTTTTTAAATGCGCATTCATGAGTCTGTTCCTTTTTTTTTGGCTTGGTATTGCTTCGGTTTGAATAAATTTTGAAGTAGACTATAGTCCAATGTTGCCGTTAAATCTGCCATTTAATAATTCATCGGACGTGCAAGCTTTAAATTTACAGGAATCATGATAATGTAAGTGAAAAATATGGTGGATGCAGGAAAAGCGTTGATGTCAATCAAGGCTTCATTTAGCAATGTAGCAAATGTGCTTCTGGATTGGGATAATGAACATAACGACGATTTTTGCTCTTGGCGAGGAGTAATTTGTGACAATGTCAGCACGTCCGTAGTTTCTCTGTAAGTCTTGTTTCTTTCTTGTATATGTCTCAATATCATCTTTCATCGTTTGGATCAGTTTTAATGTTGCTAGCATTAATTTGGGAGCTTTTCTTGAAGGAATCTGTCCAATTTGAACCTGGGTGGGGAGATTTCTACAGCAATAGGAGATTTGAGGAACTTGCAGTCGATGTATGTTCTTTTCGCTGCTTCGTCTTTGATAATTTCTTATGGCATTTGATACGATTGAACTGTTTTATTGGTCGTCTTCTTTCATTTTGTAGAGATTTCCAGGGAAATAAGTTAACTGGTCAAATTCCCGACGAGCTGGGCAACTGTGCTAGTCTTTTTCATCTGTAATATTCTAACTTCTTAAGCTTAATTGAGTGTTTTTTATGATTTTTTTTAAATAAGTCATTTAAAGGGTGGAATGCATAATGTAGGGATTTGTCAGATAACCTTCTCTATGGAGATATACCGTATTCTATTTCCAAGCTCATGCAACTTGAGTTCTTGTAAGTATTGGTTTGTTGCTGTCTATTATTGACATATTTTAGCAATCAAATGCCAGATTGAATATGATTCTTAATGCTGGGTGTATAATCTTTTTGAATGCAGGAATTTGAAGAACAATCAGCTTACAGGTCCTATCCCTGCTACCTTAACCCAGGTTCCGAACCTGAAGACTCTGTAAGTTTGATATAAAAGTATCACTATGCGATGTCAATTGCTCTGCAACTGCCACTTTCATTGTCCTCATTGGGTTGATTTGTTCAGTGACCTAGCTCGAAACCAGCTTATTGGTGAGATACCAAGGTTACTTTACTGGAACGAAGTATTGCAGTACCTGTGAGTATCTTAACCAGCTTGAATGGAAAGCATTCTCATTTAGTTTCACATCGTTGCTGAATGTTACATATTTTTGATTGCAATTGTGTAACAGTGGTTTGCGTGGGAATTCATTGACTGGAACTTTGTCCCAGGACATGTGTCAGTTGACTGGTTTGTGGTATTTGTAAGGAGTCTAACTCTTTTCAGCGCATCTCATAAGAACTAAGTTTCTGATTGTTTTTGTTTTCTTCGTTAATTGCTAATTATTTGACAAAGCTTCAAATTTCCTGGTGTTTTATTCTCCAGTGATGTGAGAGGAAATAACCTGTCTGGCACTATCCCTGATAACATTGGCAACTGTACAAGTTTTGAGATATTGTATGTCAGTGATGGATATTAATATTGTTACTTTTCCAGTTGATAGTTTATGCTTACATTTTGTTGAATATTTTTTAAGGGACCTGTCATACAATCTGATAACTGGAGAGATACCATATAATATCGGCTTCTTGCAAGTAGCTACTCTGTAAGTGTCAATTTTTTGTTTTGGTTTTTTGATCATATAACCCTTGAAGGCCAGCTATCTTGATGATAAAAGTTTATTGAATTTATCATGAGTAATGCTTGGTAAATTATTTACATGGGAATGGTCTTTTTTTTCCGTAGATCTTTGCAGGGGAATAAGCTGACTGGGAAGATTCCAGAGGTGATTGGTTTAATGCAGGCCCTTGCAGTTTTGTAAGTTTTCAAATGAAGTCCCAACAAGGCACTTAATGTCTTATTATGTGTACGAGGGTTTAATTTATTTAATCATTTATCATTGTCTTCTAGGGATTTAAGTGAGAATGAACTTGTTGGGTCAATTCCACCAATACTTGGGAATCTTTCTTATACTGGAAAACTGTGAGTTTGTCTAACCTCATTTGTGACACAATTAGTTTTTGTGTTTATTTAATAATTTTATTTATTATTTGTTTTTTTGTGTTAGGTATCTCTATGGTAACAGGCTTACTGGACCAATTCCTCCAGAGCTTGGAAATATGTCTAAACTTAGCTACTTGTAAGATGTTTATATCCAGATGGTTTCATTTAGTCTGCCAAAATTTAGATATGCAAGAATATTTCTCAACTCTGAGCCTTTGGCAGGCAATTGAATGGCAACCAACTGGTGGGCAGTATTCCACCTGAGCTTGGCAAGCTGGATCAGTTGTTTGAATTGTGAGCCTTGGCAATTTTATACCTCCTTATTTCTTATTAAGTTTCATACCTATTTATTGGTTATTTATGATGCAGAAATCTTGCAAATAACAAACTTGAAGGGCCCATTCCAGATAACATCAGTTCCTGCACAGCTTTAAATCAGTTGTAGGGATTCTGGAATACATGTTGTTTTCAATTTGTGTAGTCTTTTATGTTTTTGCCTTGAAATTTTAAGTCATTGATTTCATGTTCATCTTTTTTCATTTTTAAGCAATGTGCATGGGAATTGTCTAAATGGAACTATCCCTTCAGGCTTCAGAAATTTGGAGAGTTTGACTTATCTGTAAGTATTCTGGATCCATCATGAAGTCATCTGTGCCTTCTCTTTAATTTAGTTTATCAAATCATAGTCTGGCTTTTGAAATGCAGCAATCTTTCATTAAATCACTTCAAAGGCAGGATTCCTCTTGACCTTGGGCATATCATTAACCTTGATACATTGTAAGTGTTTTGATGTAAATACAGTGCATGAGGTAACATTTCCCTTGTCCAGATTCTCATTCATTGTTATGCGGTCAGGGATCTTTCTGGCAATAACTTCTCAGGACCTGTTCCAGCATCTATTGGTGGTCTAGAGCATCTTCTTACCTTGTAAGTTTCTGATAGTGGATTGTATTTGGTGCTTAATAATTCTTTTGAAGCTCATGGACTAAGATCTCTTGTAATTGCTCAGGAATTTAAGCAGGAATCATCTTAGTGGGCCATTGCCAGCTGAGTTTGGGAATCTCAGGAGTATACAGATTATGTGAGCTTTGCTTGGGGAACAGCTTGTATTTTCCTGGATTAATTATCTCTTCAATCTCATGATGCTTAGGCAGCATTTTTTTTTTCTTCTTTCAGCGACATGTCTTCCAATAATGTTACTGGTAGCATTCCAGGAGAACTGGGTCAACTGCAAAACATCATTTCTCTGTAATTTTGAATTCCATTTGTCCTTTTGGTTTGATATCTTGTGCTTATGATGAAATCATTTCATTGACAACATGTTTTGGCAGGATACTGAACAACAACAGCTTGCAGGGAGAAATCCCTGAACAACTTACTAACTGTTTCAGTCTTTCCAATCTGTATGTTCTTTCTATTGCAGCCATTTTTTTGTCAATTATATTACCGTGATTTTTTTTTTTGTCTTTGTTCTCCAAATTCTATGTATTATTCCCGATGTATAATTTTTTATCCATCAGGAATTTCTCGTACAACAACTTATCTGGGGTTGTACCTCCTATCAGAAACTTCTCGCGGTTTCCATCTCAAAGGTAAGAGAAAAGGAATGCTTTTTTTTTTTTTATCAATAGAGAAAAGGAACGCCTTAACATTTGCATCATTTTGTTATTATATTAATCTGTTGTCTTGCTGTGCCAGCTTCATTGGAAATCCACTGTTGTGTGGCAACTGGTTGGGATCTATTTGTGGCCCCTATGAACCCAAGTCTAGAGGTGACAACTGGACCATCGAGTTCCTTCTTGTTGCTTACTGATAGTATTGTTCTCTGGGAGCTATTGTTTGTAATTGTCTTAACCTCGTGTATCCATTTTCCTTTTGTCCAGCGCTTTTTCCTAGAGCTGCAGTTGTCTGTGTGACATTGGGTTTGATAACATTATTGTCCATGATTATAGTTGCTATTTACAAATCTAACAATCAGAAGCATTTGATGAAGGGATCTCCTAAAACTGCACAAGGTTTGTGCACTTCCTTTTTCCAATTGATTTTCTGCGTTGTTTTTTCTTTCCCAAATCCTGATTGCTAGTATTTTTTTCTCCTTCATTCAGGTCCGCCCAAACTTGTAGTTCTTCATATGGATATGGCTATCCACACCTTTGATGACATAATGAGGAACACTGAGAATTTAAGTGAGAAGTATATTGTAGGTTATGGTGCTTCAAGCACAGTATACAGGTGTGTGTTGAAAAATTCCCGACCACTTGCAGTTAAGCGACTCTATAACCAGTACCCATACAATTTGCGAGAATTTGAAACTGAGCTTGAGACTATTGGCAGTATAAGACATAGAAACATAGTCAGTTTGCATGGTTATGCTCTATCTCCTTATGGAAACCTTCTTTTCTATGACTACATGGAAAACGGATCTTTATGGGATCTTCTTCATGGTTAGTGAAGTTCTCTCACCTTCCATAGTTATTTCATTTTCTGTTCATAAAGAAGATTTTTTTTTTCCTATTGGAAAAAATTTTTCCATTGGCGTGGGAGGTTCATGAGAGGTCGCTGTGGTTAGCTGCCCTTAATGTATTATTTCAATATTGTAAAAAAATTATGGATTCTTGTAGCGTTAGTGTTCTTGTTGTGTGCCAATGTTGGACATCACTGACGTTGTTGGATTACTTGGATCATAGGACCGTCTAAAAAGGTAAAACTGGATTGGGAAACACGTTTGAAGATAGCAGTTGGTGCTGCTCAAGGATTGGCCTATCTCCATCATGACTGCAACCCGCGGATTATACATAGGGATGTGAAGTCTTCAAATATCCTGCTCGATGAGAATTTTGAAGCACATTTATCTGATTTTGGAATAGCAAAATGCATCCCAACAGCAAAAACTTATGCCTCAACTTATGTTCTTGGAACTATTGGCTACATTGACCCAGAATATGCTCGCACATCTCGGCTGAATGAGAAATCAGATGTTTATAGCTTTGGGATTGTTCTGTTGGAGCTTCTCACAGGGAAGAAGGCCGTGGAGAGCGAGGCTAATTTGCATCAACTGGTAGGAATGACAAATTTGTCTTCGTAAATGTTTCCTTCCCCTAACATATCCTCAATAGGACCACATTATTAAGGTTAAACTGAAAGGTCATTGCCATTAAATAATACTACACGTAAGCATTTGCCTGTATCCGGTGCTAATTGTCGAGTAATTGTGGACTTTTACTCTTTTCTTTTCTTTTTAATCTGTGTGAAAGTACGAGTGTCCTTTGGTTGTCACTTAAATATTGAAAAGGAGTTTAATTTGCAAGCTAAATGACCTAATCTGTGTGTTTTATTGCAGATACTATCAAAGGCTGATGATAATACTGTAATGGAGGTGGTTGATCAAGAAGTGTCTGTTACATGCATGGATTTAACCCATGTCAGGAAAACTTTCCAACTTGCTCTTCTGTGCACAAAGCGGTACCCAACCGAAAGACCAACCATGCACGAAGTTGTTAGGGTTTTGATTTCCTTTCTTCCAGCACCTCCAGCCAAGCCTTCTTCGGCTCCACTGAAGCCCGTTGACTGTGCCAAGTTTGTCATTGACAAAGAACAGCAGCAGCCGAGGCTCAAGAACGAGCAAACTCGACAGGAAACTAACTCGACTGATGCTCGGTGGTTTGATCGCTTCCATGAAGTTATATCGAAGAACACTCTTTAATTTACTAGTATTTCTGAAGAAGGGCATAGGAATTTTGTATTTTGGCTCAAATTGGATTTTGACGCGGCAACGATGGAGTCACGGTTGGTTGTTTTTTGAAATGGTTCTATTGACAACTAACTAATTTACAGTAATTCAACCTTTTTGGATGGTTTGTTGTCAAAACCTTTGAAACAAGCCGTTCTCTGGGCTTCATTATTTATATTGTACAAACTAATGCAAATTATATAGTTCACATTTTAGTTATAACAACCTAACTACTTTGATCCAGCTATTAGAAAACAAGTTACTGGATTCCCAACTGCAGTATTGCCTGTCGATGGGATTCTACGGTTACAAGTGGAACTCCTTATTATGACGATGGTTATAAATGAATAGGAAATTTTCTTCTATTTCACATTTGGCATTTTCCTCAAAAGTAACATGATTAATTAATACATTGGTTATTTTCGCCGCACCATCGCAGTAAGCACTGAAATTAAAAAACTTAAAAACACTTTTTTCTCACTTTGCAATGGAGGGAGAGAAAACTAAGCTAAAAGGCAACAGAAACAAAAACTTAGAACAAATATGCTGCATAACTGGCCTTCAAAATTCTATCAAGCAAGAACTAACCTATTGTATGGAAACTTCAACGGAGTAGATGACTAGGATTGCTCTACATAACCAATCACATTCTCATCGAATATCCACGCTCCTGTGAGAATTTGACAATCACGTGTTCAGTTTAGGAAAAGAAAAATTACAGCCAATTTTAATCATTTCATAAGAGAAATCTAGAGCAGCATGATATTATACAAGAGAACGACAAAATAATCTTTGATCAACTGATACCTGTTGACTTTGGGTAAGAATGCAGGCATCGTCTTACTGCTCCTGCAGTGAAATGGGTTGCTTACATGTCTTTGTGATTTGGAGACATTCTCCATCTGTAGTATGGATATGTGAGTAGTATCAGTTACTACTGGAGCATAAAAAATATAGGAACTTATGATCAATAAATGCATAGGGCTAAACGCTATACCTCATTCTGTAGATGAAGAGAAGCTGGTGCATTCTCCTTTAGGCCCTAAATTTGGACAGAAATTTCTCATATATTAAAAAGAAGTAAAATGGAAAGGAAAGCTAATTAATTGGGCTCTAAAATCGATGCAGGCTTATGGAACTAACCTGAGAATGGGAAGGCACCTTTGACCGGACTTCTGATGTCAAGGAGAGCTGGATTCCATTTTAAGAAAAACAGTTTATAAGATTAAAAAGTGTTAATTTATGCTGATGATCAGTTGGGAGAGATAACTATATAGCCAGAGGGACAACATCAGTCCAACCTTATTAAACAAATCTATTGGTGGTTCGTTTTGGAGCCTCTTATCTGTTGGGAAGTTGCATTCCTACAGAAAGTAAAATCATGAAATCAAAGCAACCAATAATCATATGATGAGACATCACCGCAATGCATATTCTACAAGTCACACTAACTTGAACTAAAAAATATCAGTATGTGAAGTGCGAACATGAACTAAATGTGATATACCTTCTTATTGAGACAGCGAGCTTTAATTGTATCCAGCGCTGACAATCTTCCATTTATAGTGGCATCAGGGTTTATTCTGTAAAACAGCAGCACAGCCTCATTAGAACAAAATCAAACTCTTTTTAAATTGGAAGGTCTATCTTTGCATAAAATAAGGTGAGTAACATGGCTTATTGAAACTTTATGGATCTGTCATATCCTTGTGTCAACCTAATCAAGTAAAAATATAGATGGAATAGACTAGTACAGTGAGCTGCAGATCGCAAATTTTAAGATGTCATTTATTTACTCCTAGAAGTGTGTGCATCCACACGCACACACATACAAAGAAACATACATACACAATTGTATTCAAAAGAAAATATATCAGAGGCATCTATCATTAATAATTATGACACGCAACCATTCCAGGAGCTGTTACCTTCTAGAGTTTGTAGTTTCATTCAGTGAAATGGGGCTGGATTTAGATGCATTTGCTACCTGAAAAATAAAAAATGTTAGCATCATCATCATTTAAGGCAGAAGAACTACATTATTGGTTGGATGGTAAGAACAGTTGTTTTTTATCACCTACATTAATAGATGCATGTTGCATAGCCCTTTCTGATGTTCTCAGATGAAACAACTATAAGCCATGGGGAAAAAAACGAAAAGAAAGATTAAATGAGTAAACAAAAAACATGCATTTCCTCCAGGGAATAAAAAAAGCACAGCAAAGATTTTTACTAATTACTTGAAACTCTGGTAGTTGTGGAGTGCTCTTTTTAGGAAGGGGAAACGAAGGAGACTCCAAAATCTGGAAAAGTGAGAGACATTTAGAAATACTCAGTATCGAGACATCTATCTATATTGTAGTATTATTTGGCCAGAGAGTAACAAAAAATCAATTCCAATTGAAAGTACCCACTTTTCTATTCAAAGGTCTTGCTCTGAAGGTATAAGCATTTGATTTTTCAGATTCTACCGACTCTAAATTAACCTTGGACCTGAAAATTCAGAACACACAGCAAAAGCAATGCATCACGGTTGAGGCCTCCTAAAAAAATATTACGCGGACAGTATAACGAGAGGAGAATATGACCTATGCTTTTTCGCCCTAAAAGATGTTTCGAGATTAGGTTCTTTGGGAACGGTGACATTAGTTTTAGGAAGTGCTGTGTGAATGTCAACCATTCCAACCTGCAACATAAATCAGAATTGTCTAAGATGTTTGAAAATAGCGAGAAGATATTCTGCAGTAAAAAAGCTTCTGTAACTGAAAAAATGATGAACATCTTTTGGAGATATAAACACTATATGTTAGGAATTGTTCGAACCTAACCACAAGTTCATATTTCCTGAGTTAAATAGCTGACCTTTCGGGGTGCCTTGTGTAAAAGAACAGCTTGATGCTTCAAATGAGCAACCTGAACAACATATTTAAATTTTAGGTTCCCAAGGTAGAGATTGGCTATGGCGATTAAAGTTTCATAATACAATTACAAAGGGAAGAAAAGAATAGGGGGCCAAGAGCATGCTTGCAAACTCACAGTTTTTCTATAAGCTAAGAGAGTATTTGCAAAAGCTAAATAAAGTGTTGCTCCTATTTCACATATGCTCTTTCATGACATATTTATGGAGAGTACGGCACTCAAAACCTCAGTTCATACGGGAATCATGATAGCCTAGTTGGTTGGCTCTCCCCTTGGAGTAGCAGTACAACCGGGTTTGATTCCCCTAGAAAAACAAAAATGCTAGCTCGTATTATCTTAAACTATGTAATACTAGCTTGCAGTAAATAAGTGAGCAACGATAGCTCTCGAAATCAAAACAATCTACCCCCTAGAATCACCAAAAGCAATCGTCCACCATGTTCACAATTTTTTTGTACCATTCAAACTTCTTTTCATCTGCAAAATTACAAATTTCATTTTATGCCGCAGTCATGATTGAGTTTTTATTTTTTTTTATTTTTTTAAAATAAAAAATAAAAGGAAAAAGAAAAAGGGGCCCATAATGCCAACAGATAAACTTTTAGTGCACCTTGAATAAATAGCCAGCCTCAAGCTTTTGCCTTTTGGTTGCGAAGGTTCCATTCATGGAATAACTCTGCGACCTTTTTTCATCAGTTTTGACAATCTTCTCAGCCCTATATAGCAATAGAATGGCCAGGAAGTAACTAAACAAACTTGTAGATAACAAGTAATCATCACTAATCAATCCGATACTTGAGAAATAATTGCCACCTTCTGAGTAAGCGCTCGCAATAAATATGTGGAGTGTGATTTTGCTTGGCCAGCTGACTTGCTGTGGGACTCATGAAATTTGAATGTTTTGATGAAGGTGACCTGGCTGGCGATTTGGCTTGACCGTATGATTCTATTCCTGCAGATACGATTTGAGCATATGAAACCACAAATCAGGATTTTAAGGACAAATTAAGGAAAATTAAGAAACAGAAGCAAGTTTCAGTAACCAGATTGAGAAAGCGCATGGAATTGGGAATTATAAGAATTAAGCAACCAGACTTATTTGGACATCCAGTTCTTTTGTTGCACAATAACGAAACAGTAGCACTAAAACAATAATAACGTGGATATAAGGCAATTCGTGGTACAACAATCATTGTAAAAGGTAACATTATTACGCGTTTGCGTTTTTATCAAGTGATAAAATGATGAACAGTAATCTAAATTGTATAAAACGAAAAACATACCTAACGTGCATGTATCTGCTGAAGTCAATCTGGAGCCTAAACCGGTATTAAGGTCTACGCCTGTGGGGTTGATGTTTTCAGCCCCATCAGGATTAACCGACGAAAGTCCACTTATTACTTGAATGCTTGGTTGCCAATCCAGCTCCATAACAAAAGCTAATTTTAAGCCGAAGTACAAATGGTTATTTATTTGAAAAGTGATTAAATATCACATCATTTGATTATTCAGTTGAGCAGCAAAAAAGAAAATTCAACTAAAGTGCGCATCACTGACCTTTCACATTCAGTCTCTTAATTTTTACAGTTGCTTATTTAGTCCAAAAATTTTTATTTTAATAAACATAAATCCAATTAAAGAACACTTTTTAGAAAAAATTGATCGGAATAAATAGACCATACACTTACGCGAGGGAGAATAAGATCCCGCGTTTTCAAACCAGAGCTGAGCTTCTTGATCCTCCAAATCGATTTCAAGCCGGGTGAAATCGTAGTACTTAGGCGCATCAAACTCGTAATCGATATCGACATCTTCAGCCAAAAACGAATCGATTAAGAATTCCTTCACTGAAAGATCCATATCAAACAGCTCTTTCCGTCAAAATTTTGAGATGTTAAAATACCATTCCACACAAATTTGGATCAAACACTGCAGTATTCGATCATCTGAAGAACGCAGTCATATCCATACGTTTCTTCTGAGAAAATTAAGAGTGTCTGGTTTTTCGCAGAGAATAAAAGCTTCAGCAATGCAGTAGTTCACTTTTTGTATCTATTGAGCTTAGGAAAAGGGAGAGATATGGTTGTCTCTCTTTCAAACACTCTCCCTCCCCAGCTTTCACAGAAAGATGAGGGAGAAAGCTGAGATGATGTGGCTCATAAGCACGGTTATATCTCTGTTAAAATGTTCCCGGTAAATAGGGGGGAGAGAAAGACAGAGACAAGAGAGGTTAGAGAAAGTTGCTAAAAAATTGGTGTATGAATGGAAGTGAAATTGCGAGAATTGCGGTGGGTATAGAAGAGGTGAGAACAGAATGCAACAGAACTGAGCAGAGAGTGGACGTTTAACCAATGTTATTAAAACCGGACCGGATAGAGAACCGGCAAGGCTGGGGTTCGTGGTTCGACCGGTTCAATCGGGTTCAACCGGATTTTTTTTCTATTTTTAAAATATTATAATTATTATAATTTTTTGAATACTATTGTATAAAAATTAAAAAAATATTCATCAAATTTTAAATATATATCACAAATATTTTAATAATAAGTTACGAAAATAATTTTAATTTTATTATTACAAGTGATTAATTATAAATTATTGAATATCATATGCTAGAAACATAAAAATACAATCATATCATGAAAATAATTTCATGTTTAGATGGAGTACTAATAAAGTGAACACAAAAAATATTAACCTTGCATATATGAGTATAATTATATTTAATTACAATAAATTCAAATAGATAATAAGTATATTAAGTGACATTTTTAGAATTTAAAATACTAATTTTTCAATAAATAAATAATAAAATTTTAATATATACATATATATATATGTATATTTTAAATTTTCATTATTTATTTATTTAAAAAAAATTAGTATTTTAAATTCTAAAGATATTATTTAATAATTTAATATACTATTACAATAATCCAAATAGATAATAAGTATATTAAATTATTAAGTGATATATTTAGAATTTAAAATATTATTTTTTTCAAATAAATAAATAATAAAAATTATATATATATATATATATATTTGATTACAATGAATCAAAAATATAATAAATATATTAAATTATTAAGTGATATACTATATATATATATATATATATATATATATATATATATATATATATATATATATATATATATATATATATATTTGATTATAATGAATCAAAAATATATTAAATTATTAAGTGATATACTTAAAATTTAAAATATTAAGTTTTTCAAATAAATAAATAAATATATATATATATATATATATGTGTGTGTGTGTGTGTGTGTGTGTGGGTGGGTGAAAAAATTCAAAAAAAAATTGATTTTTTACATTTTTAGCAAAAAACCCGGTTTTGTCCGATTCACCGGTTTTCCGGTTCTACCCGGTTTTTTTCGGTTCAATCCGATTTTTTGCCAATTCGGTTTTTAGTAGTCAAACCAACCGGCTGGCCTGCCGGTTCGCGGTTAAACCGGTTCAACCGGCCGGTCCGGTTTTAATAACATTGCGTTTAACGTTGTTATACCAGTTCACACAATTTTTCAAATGGCGGGTTCAATTATAACCGATGCTTCTTCGCTTCTAAATTGTATTTTCATAATCATCGTCCATGGATCACTAATATAACTTCTTTTTTTTTTATTTCTTAAAAAAATAGTTATCTTTTAATGATAACTTATTATTGGCTTGTTCTATATAAGATTCCTTGCTAAAATATTTTTTATTATCGAAATTCGAATATAGTTTTTTAATATACCATTAATAGATCTTCCAAAAAATATATCATAAATTAATGAGTTATATGTTACAAAAATACAACTATATAAGTAAGAAATTAAGGTTTTTTTTGAATGCAATATAAATCTTCATTAATAATATAAAAGTTACATTTAAAAAATACAAATAAATTTATAAAATTTAAAAATATATAAAACGTACGAAACTAATAAAGTTACTGGAATATATCTCTGAATTTTTTTCACAAAAACAACAGATAATGATAATATACCGTTGGTAATCTGGCTTTCAACGAAAAACTCAAACTATCTGTTGTCTATGAAAAAATTCATTTTAAAATGACGAAAATTTCCATAAAAGAAGATAATAACCTCCAAATGTGGAGAACAAACTTGCATGATGAAAAATTAAATTACATTCAACATTAACTAAACAAATCAAATCTATAAAAAAATAAATAAAATCTAGATAAATACGAAAATCAAATTTAAAATAAAAATTTCAGATATGAGTTTATTGAAACCAAAATATAAAAAATCAAAAACAAAGAATCAAATTTAAAATTTCAGATTTATACCGATTTGAAAATTATTAAAGAGAGAATTAAAGAAAAACGAAAAAACACAAAAAAATTAAAAAACGCAAATATAAATTTAATAAAGAATAAAACAAAAGAGGAGAGGGGCTGCAGTCCGTAAATGAATTGATGACAGGCCCAAAATTAGATAAATAAAATAAAAATCTTTGTATTCAAGTAGAGAAGGAGATTAAATTTTTTTGTGGAGGCTAAAGAGAAAAGGAGGCTAGAATTTTTGTAAGAAATTAAGGTTTAATTGCATTGATTAATCAAAATAAGAAATAAATTAGTGAAGCCATTCAAATTAGATGGAGAGTGGTGCGGGAAATGTGTTTACCAGCTCCGAAAATAAAATTAACGTACATTGTACCTTTTGAATTTTGAAGTTGGGAATAGGCACATAGAAGGTTTATATTTATCACTTAATTAACGCCATATTTAAGCATAGATGCCTTAATTTGCTGGATCAAATAATCACGTCAACAACACTCAATAATTAAGGCAAGTTCATTTGAAATTTAAATCAATTTAATTTTTTGTAAGAAAAAAAAAAGACAAAGTCGGTATATGTTTGTGAATTTTGTTGCTACACAGTAATTGTTGTCTGCATATATGAAACTTCTGGCAATGGGATGCAAAGTCTCTCCAGCAAAACAAAATATTATTCAAAATTGCAAATCCTGTCGTCATTTTCTGAGCTGTTATTTTCCATATATTGTTTTCATTCTCAGAGACGACAACTTGCTTGTCCTTTTTGGGAAGTGAAGTTACTATAGAAGTGGAGAAAAGCCCCACGCTCCTCTCAATTCAAATTTATTCTATTCAGGCACCCAATAAAGAGTGGTAGTTAACTATATTCATTTTTTCCCTTTTATTTTAATTTTACAAATGCAGACCATTGCTACTAATTATATTTTTTTTAAAGAATATTTATACAGCTTGGTCTTTAAAATAGCAGCATAAACATAGTCTGATCATAAATAAGTATGCGAATTTATTTAGATATTAAAGTTTAAAAATAGTATACATGACCAAAATTTTTTTAAATTTAAAAAATATATGCTATTTTTTAATTATTTAAACCTACTCAATATTTAAATCGATGAAGTTTTTGAATAAAAAAAATTTTGAAGATACATATTTGAGGGGATTTAATATACTTGTTTACATGTTATGTTGAGTAGCGGAAAATGCAGAAGAAAAGTAGAATATAATCCGTGTGCATGGTAATGCAATGTCATGCCAATGGCAGATAGAGATAATCAATTGCTGGTAAAGTTAACGGGAATAATACTAATAGGGTAATCATCTTATGGATGAATGAGGCCAAAAAGAGAAAAGTACCAAACTATAAAAGTGAATAATCATTTGTTTTTTTTAATTAAAAAAAAAGGAAAGAATCATGTTTCCTCTCTCTCACTTTACGTGATCTTATTTTACTTTATTTATTTACTTTAATTAGAGGATCTTCCTCAAACCCATGAAATTGTGATATGACGGTAATGCTGCCTAAATTAAAAATAAAAAATTTTAAAATCGATTTTCAATATTCTTACATGAAGAGGAGTAAGAAATTTTAATATGTAATAATATTTTAAATTTAATTAATTTAATAAAATTTGAATATCGGATTATCAATTAAAAAAAAAGCTCATGCTCAAGATTTAACCAATCATATGATAGTCGATTCCTTTTTTCAGTTCTCAAAAGGTAGTCATATAATTATCTATTCAACTCATTATCACGTTCAGACTTAATACAGTTCTACTCTATTGTAAACTTCTTTTAATTGTAAATTATTTAAATATAAACTTTATTAGTAAGTGCATATGATTTGTACAGGTACAAAATTCACATCGTATAAAATAAATTTTTTCTTTTGGTATAAATGGTCAAATAAATTTGTTTTAAGAGTCAATTAAGCCCTCCACATTTTAATGGGAATAATTTTACCCTTAAAAATTAAAATTAAATAAAAAAAACGATTAAGAGATCAAAATTGAATTAATAGTTCCTGATTGAGATAAAATGTATCACATGTTTTCTCGATATTGACATATTTATATCATTTTTTTAATAAATTTATGAAGAAATTATAGACATAATAAACACTGGATTATCTCTCTCAAAAAAATAAAAAGAAACTGATTAACTCAAATAGTAGCATACATATATATTTAACCACCTATGTCATAACCTTCTATGCAGGTAGAAATTGAAGGCATTTTTTCATCCATGTCATAGCCATCTGTGTATTGTTGTGATTACGATAATAATTTATAGTTATCCACTTATAATTTTCAATAAATTTGTAATCTCTAATATTTTAGCTAAACAGGAACAGAGTATTCATTCAGTAAAAATTAAGTAACATCAATATCAAATGATGTCTAAAGTACAGGACGAGAGAAACCGAGTGTTCATTAAATAAGAATTGACTCTTTTTTATAAATGAAAGGTGTACTTATGATTATTATTATTATTATTATTATTTTCCCGTACTGAACCTCATGTGTAATTCTGCTCAAACATTGACTTGACGTGAATATGACGCTTCACAACAACTATAGGGGTTAGTTGTAATAAATAGGGGATAGGGTACGTTTATGAAACAACATAAGCATTTACGGGCTGAAAAAAATCTAAGTGGGCACTAGAAATGAGCCATCAATGGGCTTATGGCCCATGCCAATGCCACGTTGGACCAGGCTAAAAAAATATATAAAAATCTTATTACTAATTAGCACCAGGCTACTGAGCTCATAAAGAAGACGGGGCGTGATTTGTATTTACTATTTAGTACTCAAAACGCAGGGATATTATTTTGGGAGTTTTATAAAACTACCAAAAAAAAATGTTAAACTTAAATATACCTCCTCTTTTTTTTTTTTCTTTCAAAAATACATTTTTTTTAATTTTTATTTTTAAAAATATCACTTTTTTAATTTAACTTAAACTCTCCTCCTCTGTATAAACTCTCTTACCCCTCTCTTCTATACTCACAACTTCTTTCTTTCACATAAATGGAGAGAACCTAAAGATTCAATCACTCAAAGCAAAGCTACTGTATAGGAATTTTCTTTCAGAGAAGAACACAAGAATTTCTGCAGTAGCCAAGCTTTGATATTTCTCTTTATTTGAATTGAATCGCTATGCCTCCCTCTCTCTCAAACGCTAAGCTTCTTTCTTCGTTCGTCATTAACACAATCAACAAACGAGGATTTTCATCTGCTGCTGCGACGTCACAGGCCGCTAAAGGTGGAGCTGCGACAAGAACCGGTGCGGTGGTTAAGAAACCAGGGGAAGAGAAGGTTAGATCAACCGATAAGGTCACTTGGGTTCTGGATCCGCGCACTGAATTCTATAGATCCGAAAACGTTGTCGAGGAGATTGATGTGGCTGAATTGAGAGCTGCGCTCTTGAAGAAACATTGATTTAATTGATTGATGTTTCTAATCAAGCAAAGGATAGATATGATGAGACGAGAGATCGGAATTGATGTAGGAAAGATCTCTCGTTTTGTCTTTGTTGTGACTCTGTTATCTCTAAACAGTTTAGGAACAGAGAAATTCTTCTTCTTTTTATGAACTTAATGATTATTCCATATTTAGCTTGTATGATTTGATTTTCTTTATCTAAAAAAAAAAGCTAACTATTACACTGTATGTATATTCATGTTTGTTATAAAACATATGGGACAGTCCTATGCTTGGTATAGTTAGATGCTCTGCAGATTCTATGTTTGTTGAGAAGTTTGCGGACTCTTCTCCGAATCTCAATCCGTATCTCTGGATAATTTGTCTGTTTATAATATCTCGTATTTTGAATGTAATTAGCCAACAGTAACCTAATCATATTAAGCTCCGAAATGAAAATCATTAGGGACAAAGAGGAATATAAGACTTAATGTCGTAGAGACAAAATCGAATTATTATCAGTAAAATATTGTTATTTATTTTATAACATAAACAATTTATATTAATCCATTATTTCTCTTAGTCACCATAGAGATAGATTAAATTACATACTCTTTACGCCCCCAACAAAAAAAAGTAAAAGCTAAGATCTTATTTATCGCAACACTTAAATCAATGATTGCAAGTCATTTTTAACTATTTTCATATTAAATGCTAACCATTTTATTCTCATGCATTTTAACTTGATGGATTAAAGTGCAATAATAATGCCATAATTTTGGGTCAAAATTGAAAATTGCAATTTAAAAAGGATCAAAACAAATTTATGAATTTGTAAAAACTAAAATTATATTATGAATTTTGGTATACTAGATGGTATACCGGTATACCACATATTATACCAAATTTCAAAACTAAAATTGTATTCTGGACTTTGATATACCATACGGTATACCACTTTATATACTAAATTTCAGAACTAAAATTATATTCTGGATTTTGGTATATTAGACGGTATACCACCTGGTATATTAAATTTCAGAACTAAAATTATATTCTGAATTTTGGTATATCAGACGATATACCGGTATACCATCTGTTATAACAAATTCTAGAACTAAAATTTTATTCAATATTTTGATATACCAACTGAAATATATAGACCATTCTAAAAAAATAAAAGTTCTCTTTTTTTATTCACTTATCATGAAATATAATTCACTTTTTTAAGCTTTAATTAATAATTAAAAATATATATTATTAATATTTAATTTAATATTTTCAAATGTATAATATAATTTTAATTTTTTTAAACTGGTATACTAGTGATATACCTGGTATACCAACGGTATATCTGGTATACTACCTGATATACCTGGTATACCAACAATATACCATGTATACCGGTGGTATACCATAATCCGGAATATCATTTTTAATTCTGAATTTTAGTATACCACCGGTATACCTGGTATATCGATGGTATACCAAAATCCAGACTGAAAATCTCAATTCTGGATTTTAGTATACCGATGGTATGCCTGGTATACCGGTGGTATACCAAAATCCAGAATTGAAAATGCCATTTTGAATTTTGGTATACCAACGGTATACCTGATGTACCAGTGGTATACCAAAATAAAAAATAAAATTTAATTTTGATTATCATTCAAAAAAAGTAAAAACAACAAATAAACATTTAGTTGTTTGCGTTGCAGGCCAAGTGCACTATAATTAGTACATAATTTAGTAGTAGCTTGAGACCACAAGATCCTACACAAATTTAACCTTATTAACTAATTAATTATTAACTATAGAGGCATAGTTATAATCCCATATAAGAAATCGCAATCTTGGAAAGAACAGAAAAGTTGCAATGAATTAATTGACTATACCCAACCTTTGCAAGTTCCCCTCATATTACTAAGAAACTTCATTGACTATACCCAACCTCTCTCTCTACCCACAATAAAATCACTCATTTCTTCAAATTCATTTATGCTCTGCTGCAACAAAGTCCTAATCAACTCCCCCATCTCTCTCTCTCTCTCCTCTAGGGGTAGGGTTTACTATTGTTGTGGCAGTGGAGATTATATGGGGCAGCAATCGTTGATCTACAGCTTTGTGGCGAGAGGGACGGTGATTCTGGCCGATTACACCGAGTTTACCGACAACTTCACTAGCATAGCTGCTCAGTGCCTTCAGAAACTTCTGGCTACCAATAATAAATTCACCTATAACTGCGATGGCCACACCTTCAACTATCTCGTTGACAACGGCTTCAGTATATCACCTATTCTCTTCTTTCTCTTCCTGTTTTTATCTGATTTGCTTGTTTAAGTACTTTTTGTGATCTAATCTATTTGTTCTTTTTTTTATGATCCATAGTCTATGCTTTGATCTGTGTTCTTGCGTGTGTTTTGGATGATATCGAGCTACAATGCTAACACTTGTTTTGGGGTTTTTGATTTTGTTATACACAGTGTTATTTTTGCGATTTAGTTCCCTTTTATTTTTGCATCTTAGGTTGTATTTAGTATAACTTATTGTCGAGCTTTTATCAGTGCGTCGTGATTTTCATTTGATCACTTTGCGTTGTTGAAATGTTCAAGAACTCTTACAAATCTCATTAATGCTTTAGTAGTTGGATCAGATCGGCATAGGGCTCGAGACTTGAATAGTGTTTTGTTCATGAAGCGAAGTTTGATACTTTTCGTCTGTGTGAATATAATAGATTTCGATGTCTAATTGTCGTTTATTTAATAGCTGTATCTTAAATTAAAATTGATATTTTTAAAAATATAAATTTAAAAAATGATATTTTTAAAATTTAAAAATTGATGGAGGTATTTTTAAAAATGGTATTATATGTAATTTCCTTTATTATTTTCAGAACAAGAAAAGTAACATAAAAAAACAAAAGAAAATCCAAGACAGTAAGCCACCAAAAGATCCAATCTTCCCCCTCTTACATCAACATACGGCTCCAAGCACTCGCTAAAAAAACACACATTATCTCTTTTTGTCCATCTCCCTCGCTCTTTCTACAAGCTTCACCTGACAGTCCGTTCGAGGCCTCAAATCCTGGCGGCTCCACCCGTCAATCCATCAATGACCCGGGCGCAAACTCGAAAACAATCCAGCGAACCCCGATAGTCCTTACCATAAACCCGCCGGAGCCACCGGAATGAGACTCATAGTGCCACTTCAAGGTGTAGTTCAAGGTAGAGGAGGCCTAATATTAGGTTCTCTAATCCCTTGTGCTCTCTTCTACTTTCTCCAGTTCTACCTTAAACGACATCGTTCTCCGAATCCCTCATCCAATCCTCCGTCGCCTTCTAATTCATCACCGAACCTTGCGGAGATCCCAAGGACGTCTTCCCGGTCTAATTTATTGAGCCGGGGGTCAATGGGCCCGGTTCTCTTATCGAACCTGGCGATGTCCATTGCGAAACCTAATGATTCGCCGTACTATGTTGGGTTGGATAAGGTTTCGGAGGATCCTTATGATAGAACGGCTAATCCGGATGGGATTATTCAGCTTGGATTGTCTGAGAACAGAGTGAGTTTTGGTCCTTTCTCGATTTTAATTTTTTAATATTTAGCTTTTTCTAATTTAATAATGGTGTTTTTTTGGTGGTTCAAGTTGTGTTTGGATTTGATTGAGAAATGGATGGCAGAGAATCTCACGGCTTCTATCGGTGGAACAAACGGTGGTAGTCTGAATATTAATGGTATCGCAACATATCAGCCGTCTGATGGATTGATGGAGATGAAAGTGGTAAAATGATTTTTTGTTTCTTTCTGTATTGAAGAGTTAAACAATTTAACTAGTGGGCACTGATTATTCGATGATGATTTGGGAGAAAAAGAAGTGCTGTTATTACAATGTGGAATCTTAACTTGGAAGAGATTATTTAATGACACAGATAAAATTCCGAATACCGTGGTTGACTGCGTTGCAGTACAAAATACAAGTGATTGGTTGTAGTTGTCATTGATTTATTTTAGCTGAAACAAGTCATCTGTGCCGAATCCCTTTTTTTTACATGCAATCTGTTGATTGATCATTTAGTTTGCTGGAATTCAAGTGACGCAGGATCCTATGAATTAGAAATCCGAAAGAGCTATTATGATGTACAGATCATTATTGATACTCTCTCTTAGGTTTATCTATGTAGTTTTACATTTCAGATACAGATGTTTTCTGAGAGTAACGTGTGAGCCATATCACATTTTATTTAGCTGTTTTTAGGTGAAGGATCTAACACATCTGGTTTCTGGGCATTCTCCTTTCTCTTAGTATGTCAAAGTAAAAATAGTGATGGAAGTTATCTTTTTTTGATAGCTCGGCATTGGATATGCTAGATTCTTTATTTGTGAATTCACAAGTCACTTTTTGTTTGTTAAATCATTTTAATGACTTGAAAAACTTGTTATAAGATTAGAACCATACAGTTATGAAGGTTATTTCTGTGCGCATTTTGTTTGATATAGTGTATAGTAGTTTTGCTATAGTGTACTAGTAAATGGTATGTGCTGATTTTGTTTCAAGCATTTGAAATTTTCTTTCTGAATTCTTCAGGCTATGGCAGATTTTATGTCTCAGGTTATGGGAAGGGTGGTCGCATTTAATCCATCACAAATAGTGTTAACTGCTGGAGCAACCCCTGCAGTCGAGATTTTATGCTTCTGTTTAGCAGATCAAGGAAATGCGTTTCTTGTTCCAACACCATATTATCCTGGGTAATTTTTGATTCCAATATAAACTTATTACATATAGGACAATTTAGGAACCAATTCGTGCATTTACTTTTCATTTTGAAATCATATTTTGAAATTAATTTGGAAAACAACCTGCAGATTTGATAGAGACATGAGATGGCGAACTGGAGTGGAGCTAATACCTGTCCATTGCCGCAGCACTGACAATTTCTTTTTAAGTGTTACTGCTCTTGAACAAGCGTTCAATCAGGCTAGAAAACGAGGATTAAAAGTCCGTGGAATATTGATTTCTAACCCTTCAAATCCTGTTGGCAATCTACTGTCACGGGAAATGATCTATGACTTGCTAGACTTTGTGCGAGAGAAAAACATTCACATTATATCGGATGAAATATTTGCTGGCTCTGTGTTTGGAAATGTTGAGTTTGTGAGCATGGCCCAAATTGTTGAGGAAGAGGAATTTGACAAGAACAGGGTTCATATAATCTATGGACTCTCAAAAGATCTCTCTCTCCCAGGATTTAGGATTGGGGCTATCTATTCATTTAATGAAAGTGTTTTGACTGCTGCTAAAAGGTTAACTAGATTTTCTTCTATTTCTGCTCCAAGTCAGAGGCTAGTAGTTTCAATGCTTTCAGATAAAAGATTCATTGAGGAGTATATGGGAATCAATAGAAGGAGGGTTAGGAAAATATACAAATTATTTGTTGAGGGTCTTGACCAATTAGGAATCAAGTGTGCTGAAAGTAGTGCTGGCTTTTACTGTTGGGCTAATATGAGTGCACTAATCCCCTCTTATGGTGAGAAAGGGGAACTAGACTTGTGGGATAAACTGCTAAACATTGCTAAAATCAATGTAACTCCTGGGTCAGCATGCCATTGCATAGAACCAGGATGGTTCCGGTGTTGTTTTACTACTTTAAATGAAGAAGATATTCCTGTAGTCATAGAAAGGATCCGCAAAGTCACAGAAACTTGTAAATCTCCTCGGTGAAACACTATGAAACTTGGTCACTTTTTTCATCGTTGATTGGCTATAGTGTTGCTGCATAGGATATCACTTTTTGAACTATCTACAGAAATGTTTGCCTTCTAAGTTATTGAAAGCTTCAAATTTAGATTTAGAAATTCTCTCAGAGTATTCAACAAGTGATTAATTCTTGGAGCTGGAAGATGCTCACATTCTCATGTATTGGAAATTGCAAAACTTAAACAAATTGGCGGAGAGGCACCATGGAGAAACAAAATGCATTGTGATTTGGCATTCCATGACTGACCTACAGTAGTTTCAGTCTTGGATGCTGCCGCTTCCTTTTCAATCCTTCAATCATGTTGATGCCAGTTCCAAAGATGCAGCAGCCAAAAGCTTTCTTGTTCATAAATTCCTGCCACAGATACAATAAAAGCAAGAGTGGAAATTGACAAATTGTTCACTTACAAAGAAATGCAGATCATTAATAGATCATTTTGTTTAATCCAATGCGTCACGTGGCTTAAAATGCATTAGCTCTTTGCTTTTAGTGGCTATTCTCTTATATTCTTCTTTGTAGTCAATCAGTCGCCTAACTAGCGAGTGTAGTCTTATTTTCAATGACACCAAAAAGTAGGTACTAGAGATTTACCATTGATGGGTGCTGTTGTGCCATTTGAACAGCTTTCCTTTGGCAACTCCTCCTTCGGCTCATCATTATCAATTCTCCAAGTGTTGGTGTCCTCCTTGCCATGACATTACCATCGATTCCTGGACTGGAAATTCTGCTCTTTAGCTCTGGCGGAGCAACATGACCCTTTTCTGAGTATGCATTATCCCCTGGGAAAGACGAAATGGGTGGATATAATGGAAAGAGACGTTCCAAGAAAGAAGACCCTGCAAGGCTTGAAATTCCGGTTGCATAGCTGCTTGTGCTACTATCAGTTTCAGAAGCAGGTGAGGAACAATTTTCTAACTGTCCTCCTATGTCATCTGGTGAGGAATTTTGTAACACTGGGACTGCAGCAGAAATTGCTGCTGATGATACAAGGCAATTTGCCAAGAGAGAGGGTGACAAGCTGAATGAATCATCTGTGTCAAAACCGAATGATTCGAGATCTAAGTCCAATATTCCCTCCTCTTTGCCACTACTTTGGGCAAGGCAATCATCTTCGTTGTGCCCTTGAGAGTACGTAGGAGGGGAAGGCAAACATAAGAGCTTTAGTTGTGGAGTTACAGCTGCTGATTCCATCGGCAGCTCTGAGAAAGAGGATAGTGGTTTTCCAGGCTTTTCCTCCCAGTTGAATGGAACGGAGGCGACAAGCTTGACTGGAGCTGGTAGAGCTGGGGCAGTAACTGAAGAAGCCACATGCCAATCAGGCCTCCAGTCCTTTTTAGCTATGCCGGGTCGTTCCTCCCAGAGAAATGGAATTGATGGTGGCTGCCTGATGTGCTTTTGTTTTGAGGATCTAATGACTTCATACTCTGGCATTCTGGGAACTGGATTCGGAAGTTAAGGTCCTGGATGCATTGTCAATTTTCGTGCTACATATATATATTATATTGCGAGAGACCTGGTTACAGTGATGTGTTATGCTGTCATCTAAACTGTGCCTGCTAACCGTACCATTTTTTGCAACGAGGAGATTAGGCACACCTGCTCTATCTACTACCGTAGAGGGTTCTTGTAGGATTTGGTGAGTGAAACTCTTGTCAAAAGTGGTTCGCTTAGCCGTAATATTTGCCCACATGAAAATGCTGCTGCGGTAATTTGATAAACGCGATTGGACGCCGCTGATGATAGGCTGCTAATTTAGTTGGGTCTCGAAACCCAAACATCTCGTCAGTTTGAAGAAAATAAACCATCCCAGATGCCGCGGACTTTCAGAGAGAAAAATCTGTATGAGGATTAAAAATTAATTTGCGGACTCGATGGGTATTTAGTATTTACTGTTACGTATTCATGACCTCCTGACATAAAATTCTCCTTAATGACCGCTGCTCTCCTTGAAGCCCGTAGAAGAAATAAAGGGCTTACGCATAAGGCCTGACTGACCCGACTCCACAGAAGCCCAAGTTAAATGGAAATAGAAAGGGGTAAGTTGGGGCTAAAGAAGGAATTCTATGAGGATGGAGAAGTTCAGGGTCTGAGGGTCGAAAAAGGCCCAAGAAAATAGTAGATGGATCGGACAAGCTGGAGGAAGCCTAAAGTTAAGCCCACTACTACCAAGAACTATGGTCTCCAACGGTTATGGAGTATGGGCTGGGCCCATTGAAAAGGGAAAAATGCTCCCACATGAACTGTGGTATTCAATGTTATTAAAATCGGACCGGTCATTTGAATCGCCAACCGATAGGTCATTCGGTTGGTTTAACTATTTAAAATTGAATTGAAAAAAATAGATTGGACCGGAAAGAACCCAAGAATTGGATTTTTGGCTAAAATATGTTAAAAAAAATTATAATTTTTTTGTATATTTTTGTGCGTGCAAGCAGATGTACGCACACATATATATTTGTAAATTTTTATTATTTATTTATTTAAAAAAATTAATATTTTAAATTCTAAGAATGTCAATTAATAATTTAATATATTTATTTTTTATTTTGGTTAATTGTAATAAAAAATAATTATATTCGTATATGCAAGGTCAATATTCTCTGTGTTTGCTTTATTAGTATTCCATATAAATAAGAATTTTTTTTCATGATATGATTATATTTTTATGTTTTTAATATATAATATTCAAAAATTTATAATTAATCATTTGTAGTGTGAAATTATGTTTTATAATTTATTAAGATATTTATGACATATTTAATGATTGATAAATGCTTTTTTTTTAATTTTTATATAATAGTATTTATAAAATTATATTTATTAATAATATTTTAAAAATAGAAAAATCTGATTGAATCGATCGAATTACGAACATGCAGTCTTATCGATTTTTTATTCGGTCCAATTTTAATAACTTTTGTGGTATCACTATTATGTACTGGGTTGGAGATTTTGCATATTACTGTTGTTGTAACCAATAAAAGAAGACTACTTTCTTCAACAGTTCAGCCAATCCATCTAATTGACTGGGAAAAAAAATTATTCTTCTAATTTCAAAATTTATCCAAATTAAAATAAGTTATAAATTCGATTTTTTTTAGTCGTAAAGAGGGAAACATTAAAAAAAAGAGGAAACTTCGTTTAGTTTTCTGGTTGTAATTGGAAAACTGGAACCGCCTCCCGAGAATGATCTGGAACAAGCTACCTTTTTCCTTCTCCAACATTAATTTGGGCTTAAGATTCAACCTCTATATATACACATCTCTATAACCCTCGTAAACATTTAAATTCATTCAAGCGGCGAGAAAAAGGAAAAGAAATTAATCTTTCATAATGGATTCACAAAACGCCTCATCAACAACTCCTCTCTCTCTGTGTTAAAGGCTGTGGATTCTTTGGCTCGGCTGAGAATCGTAACATGTGCTCTAAGTGCTACAAAGATTTTCTCCAACACGAGGTAATTGCTAAAGCCAGATCTGTCGAGACCGTAACTCAACGGATCGAAACGCAGAAATCTTTATCCATTCCTGTCGACAGCGAAAAAAAGTCCGACGAAGCGAATTCAAAACCGAAGAATAGATGCGAGAGTTGTAAAAAGAAAGGTGGGATTCACAGGAATCACATGCCGTTGCGGGAAGCTTCTCTGTGGGATGCACCGTTACCCTGAGAACCACTCTTGCACCTTCGATTTCAAAAAGGCTGGTCGTCAAATTTTGGCTAAGCAATCTGTTCTTGTCAAGGCTGATAAATTGGATGATAGGATCTGACAAATTTTATAGAATTTTTTGTTGGTAGAGAAATTCTGGTCCGAGCCCTTGGAAACGCAGTTTTGATTACTCTTGAATTATAAAAGCTTTGTTTATGATTTTGCGTAGTTAATTGGGACGGAATCTTCAAATTTACATTACTACTGTCTGCAAGATAATTAAATTAGATTTAAACCGGACAAGATTATTCTATACGGTAATATAATATCATCTATTTCTAGCATTTAGCTAAATTAGCTGAATCCATATAAATTTAAGAATTTAACTTGGACTAATATAAATTTAGGATTTTAAAATAGAATGCTAATGTTTTATGCCCTCCATTCTTTTTTAGGGGTCTATTTTGAGCTTTTCATCAAAATTTTTTTAAAAAAAGTATTAATTTATTTAATAATTTATTAAATTAACCTTCTATAAAACATCATACCTCTTTAATGAACTAATAACTATTTATTAAATGAAATTAATATATACTTTTTTTAATGAACCAATAACTTCTATTAAATGAAATTAATACTTTTTTTTTGAGCTGGAAGGTCGTGATTTAGTGTACGCATGTCATGGTACTTGCTTCTAATAAGAATAGTTCATAAAAAAAATTAGATTGACCTAATAATGCGTATATAATGCTGTATTTTTAAAAAAAGTTACTCTCTCCATTAACAGTCCAATCATCATTTTTTTAAATAAAATATCACATTAAATTGTCATTTGTTAAAATATAAAATAAAATTTGTTGCATACATTTCAATTTTTTTAGTATATTATCAATAAAATATTTAATAATTTTATTAATATTTATTTTTTTATCAATTTTTATATTTTTAAATTACTATTGGATAATAGTAATATTGGACAAACTAACATATTAATTTAAGTTGAGGATATTTTAGTATTTTTAATACAATTTTTTTATAAAATTAAATAAAATGAATGATTATGAGACGTAAAAAGTGAAAAATTGATGAGATGCATGAAGTAAAAATGAATTGAACATTAAAGGTGTTGGGCCTTGGGTTTCAAGAGTTTGGACCACAACAGTGGCTGGATCTCAACATTATTACTACAAGGCTCAGAAGACAAAGCCCAGGTAGCCAATGTCTGCAATGTTTTGGATTGGGAAATGAAAATGGTGGAGTGGACACACATGGGGCAAATTAGCAATCAAATGCGCTCTTAAGTGGTCCTTAAATCTAACAATTCTCCTCCGTGATATCTATCTAATCATCTCTTGCAGTTCTTAGACCAGACAGACAATTGCATTTCAGGCTTGATTAACAATAAAGCACGAGGCTTTTAAGGAAATACAAGATTGAAAAGAACAAAAGAAAAAGGAACGATTATTTGAGGTGGGGCAAAAAGGATAGTGCAAAGAAGGCACCAGATTTGAAGCCATGAGCTGTAAGCCCATGTTATATATTTTATACAAACACATAAAGTGCAATGTGGATTATAATTGTGGGGTACTTTTAATATTAATTCCTATTAAACAACAAACTAGTCCTGTTAGTGTTTGAATTTGTTGAGGTAATCAGCCATACCCCACCCTTATTTTATTTATGTGCATAAAAATAAGGAAAAAATGAGAAAAAAGGTTTTATTTTTTTTAATTATTAAAAAAAAGTTCTTGATGAATCTCACTCAAGGGTGGTCATTTCTATTTGCCCATTAAAATTAAAACATCTTATCTTTGATGACATGCATAGCTGTAATAAGTGTCTGCTTTGCTTTCATGTCAATAGTAGATAGTCTATCTCCACATGATGATAATTTGGTGTTAAAAAAGATTCCACTATCATAGACTATAGTGTGATCTTTAATCTAATGTTTATGGAGAGAGGGCCCATTCAAAAATTGCAATCTGTGTGTAAGTTAGTTTATGACTTTATACCAATAATAACATTTAATTAATTACTTAGGAATTAGTTTATAAACTTTAGTTTATTCATAATTAACCAAACCATTATAGACTTTTTGCAGAACCTTGATATTTAATTATGTCATACAATTACAATAACAATAATGATAGCAATAAAAAAAAAACTAATTTCACATGGCTAAAAATAATTTTCATGATCGAAAATTCAAGCATTGCTTGAAAATGGAAATTAACTACTCAAATCATAATATCATGTACATACATATCTATTTCTGCCATATACGTACAGTTCAGGGTCATAAGGAAACAAATTCAACCCTCGAAGATCTGAAATTCAGTTCAATCTAAATTATCAAACATGATAATAAAACTTGCTGAAAACAAAATTAAAACCAGAAAGAGTTTGGAATGAAAAAAAAAAACTGAACTCCCTATCTAGAATTCTGAGAATTCAAGAATTCACATTCAAACAACGCCTTAGCAGTCATCTCCCTTTCGAATCTCCAGATATAATTCAAACCCACTAAAAGTTCTGTAATGGCAGCTTCAGTCTTCTCCTTGTTAGCAAAGAACAACGTTTGCAAAAGAAGAACATTGGTTTTTGGGACCAAATTTTGCTGCTCAAAGCTTCTTTCGCTTTGCCATTTGATCATATTATGTGCTAATGGCGATAACCACCCAAGTATTCTCCCCAATGCATCTCTCCACTCGGCGGCGAGGACTGGATCGCTGGCGGAAAATCCTACCCCTTTCAATCTAGCTCGAAGTGAAGATCTTATACTGTTTGGTAACATCGAGTACAGATCATCTCTAGCATCAACGCCAACCAATTGCGGTGACTTTATCATTTTTTCCATAACTATGATCAAATTAGCATAGTGTAGAGCTAAAGCAGCCGCACCTAGAGTAGTTTCCGGCGGCTTGAGAAGCTTCGAATTTGACTCGAAAAACGCAATCCCAAAATCTTTATCTCCTTCAAGTTTAGAGCTTTTTAATGGACCTGACACAAAGCTACAAGTATTAGGGTTTTCTGTTGGGTGAACAGTTGCAGAAGCTGAGAGACTGCGAGGTAGTGAAGTTGGATTGCCATGGCCAACGCCAAAAACAAGCTTGATCCTTGCTAAAACAGTGAAGATAGAGCTAACAAGCATGGAGACAACACCGTCGAAGCTTCGATTCCAAAGAGATCTATCTTTCAGATACTTAACCTCTTGTCTTTGCCAGTATATTTTCTGTTGAAGATCCATGATTTTTTGGTCTTTTACAGTAGAATCATGATCATTGTTCTGCAATAAGGCTTTCTTTAACCCATTCTCTAACGTGGATAGCTCCTCCATTTCTTTATAAAGTGTGGCTGTGACAGTCACGTGCCTGTCCATCTTCTTGTTCCTAGCTTCCATTTCTTTGAAACTCAAAACCCAGCAGTTGGGATCATGCCCTAAATTGGCAAACTCATCGAATAACCTTTCGAAACGACGAAGATTGGCATCGTCGCATCGCTTGCTCAATCTTGATACTGTCTTGGCGAGAATTCTTAGATTCTCAACCATCTCGGCGCATGCTAGGCCGAGAAGAAACGACTCGTCGTTGGAGACAATCTTGCGAACTCCTTCGAGAGAAATAGAGTCATTTCGCAGACGAATGATGTGCTTGTCGGAGAGAGATTGCCACAGATGAAAAAGCTTGGACATGAGACCTGCAATCTCAAAAGCCAAAACTCCAACTTTAGATGATTTCTTGGAAGCTTTTGGTAGAGGAGGAGAGGTTATTACGGAATCAAAACTGTGGGATATTGCAGATTTAACTTTAACGAGCAAAGTTTCAAGAGCCATATTTTACTGAATATATATAAATTTAGAGTTTGTTAGTTATGGTGAGAAGAAAGAAGGAATTAGAGTTGATGATGAGAGGCTTATTGTGGAGAGAAATAATGGAGATTGCAGAGAGATAAGGATAAAAGAGAAGAGGAAGGAAATGGAAAAATGAGCAGAGAAGCTCGTGGGATGTTGAGGAGATGAGCAATTCAGCATTATACAAATAGCAAATCTCAAATAGTATAATAACAAGTAAATTCATCAAATTTTTAGTAACATACCCACTCGCACTTTGGTGCGTTCAATGTCTTTTCTTTTTATTGTTTGTTTGTCTTTATATGGATTGGGTTCCAACTACAATCATAAGCGCGTAGGGTCTTCATTTTGATGTTTTTTTTTTTTCAGTCGGTAAAAAAAAAAAGTGGTTTGGACACACCGATGCTAACTCTATGCTTCCAAACTGTACAAACCATAGAGTAAATCTCCAAAACATCCTTTTAAGATCTGTAATTTGATTTTATTTTTATTTTTAATTAAATCTTGAAATATGGAACGAACTAATAACAGACAAGACTATAGTTTCCATTTTCGAACCACCTAATTAACTCTTATCCCTTGCATTTACAGCTGTAAACAATTTTTCCAACCGTTGAATATCCCTTGATTTCTTTTTTCACTCTAATGTTTGTAGTGATTTTACCTTAGTTACTTCATGTTAATGGTTTATTTTCATGTTCAATATTAGGTTCCTCATTCATAATCCTGAGAAGATGATTTCTAGAGATCAACAATCCAACTGATTCCAGTACACAGTATCCTGGGATTGCATGATAATACAGTCCAATCCAACGGTCACTATTACTGGAGTATCATAAGATTGGTTGCTTCTAATTAGTGTATATATGATTAAAATGTCATTTATCTAACCATAAAATTTTATTTTTAGAATATTTCTTCTGCATTAATATCAAAATGGGAGGGAAACTAGAACCGCCAGTTCCATCAAAGGGCATAACAGTCATTACATGCACTTTGCACACTGTTTGTACAAACTGAGTTTGTTCTTTCTTTTTCTTTTATAAAGGTTAGTAGGCTAATTAATATTTTTTCTATTCACATGTTTGTTTCTGTGTGAATTATTAATCGTCCGGCAAAGTTGTTTTCAAGCATGAGGGGAAGAAAAGGGGAACAATGAGGTTGTGGATTAATGGGGTAATCAAGATTAGGAAAATGTTCGATAAAAATCCTATTTAATGATGAAGGTCTTTCATTAGTAGAGAGAAAAATAATTTGGAAGACATAATTAATTTTGGTGGAGTATATATTTACTTGCGATGGTCAAATGTGCATGCTTAAGAACCACTCTAATAGAGATGATTGTGATCTTAGGGTTCTATCTTTGCATGGATTTATGATGGGGATATAATTTCTTTTTCTTTTTTTTAACAGATCAATAAAGGTATAGAATTCCGTCTACCCATTAATAAAACTACAGAATTATGGACCGAGTTTAGTTAGGGAATATCCATCCGTGTGAATTGGAAATCAATCCATAAAAATTATAAATCATACATAGAATTTATTGATCGATCTATAATAAAAATCATAAATTAATTAATCAAGTTTAAGATATTATTATCATCGATGATAATCAATGTAACTTGGACATGGTTCCGCATAAATTGTTATCCCATCCAACTTTACTATTGTGGTTGAATCTAGAGCTTTGTTCGTCTTTTCTGGTCTTCTCCTTCCCACTTGAGTAGGAGAGACTTTACAAAGTAAAATAAATAAATAAATAAATAAAATTAATCGTATCATGATTGATATATATATGTCAATAAAATGGCAAAATATTCAATTTTAAGTGTTTAAACATATTTTGTACGACATTTCATAAAATCTTCATAGTTAATCGTTAAAATAAGTTGTCATATATTTATTTTTGCTATGATATATTTTGATAGATGCCGCAGAAACTATAATAATAATAATAATAATACCACGATTTTGATTTAGTGGTGATTAAAAAAAATCTTTTTCTTTAGTTCTGGTTAATTAATTTTATTTTTTTTAGCTATTTAGATTTTATTTTATTTTTGTCAAATTTTATGAAATAGAATTTCCAGTGATGTAAATTGTCTAAAACAGTTACATATATTCACACCTAGATCAACTAATTTATTTAAAATTTACATTATTAAAATTGTATTGGATTGTTTCACTGAATTTAATAACTTAATCTAGACAAATTGTAGATTCAATTAGTTTAGGGTCAAATGGTATACAAGGGGAAAGCTTCATGCATGTGGTTTGCCAAAAAATTACAAACTTAATTACACTGTACCAAGCATTGCATCTGGACCACACAAACGAATTTAATTTTGCAATCTTCTGTGGTGCCAATCTTTACACAGCAGCTGTTTTCAATTTAAAACATTGTTCCTAGTCAATTTCTGCCATTGTTCCATAATACAGCAGCACTTTACTAATTGGTTTGTCAAAGTTTGTCTAACAGGGCCACGCATTAAAAAGTTGAAGGAGAAAATACGGTTTATATAAGAAATTCAAAAAGAATTAAAATAAAAAACTGGTTTAAGTTGTTGGATATTCAATAAAGTATCAAGTTCTAATCTTATAAATAGAAAAAAAAACACTGTTGAAAATTTTTTTATTTTCATAATCGATGAGTTGATTTAACTCGAATTAAATATAATCATAAAAAATTATGTATAAAACTAGTTTTCTAATAAAAAATTAGCCACTTTGAGTCATTATGAAAATATAATGATAGATATATATATGGTTTCAAATATGGTTGAAAAAATAGTTGAAAACTGAAGTGCTTGTGTTGAGATGGGCACTTGACAAGTTGTATCAAAATCTCTACCATCGATAGATCTTGGAGATTCAGATTTGTGAAAATTGACCAAGAATTAATTAGAATTGACTAATGGGGACATTAGGCATATAATATGGCTGTACATGTATAAATAAAAAAAAAACATTAATATTAGAAAAAGGGGAACACAGAAGAATATAATTCAATTAGATATTAAAATGGAAGCATGAAGAAATTAAAACCCCACTTACTCATTCACACCACATGGTTAATTAGTGTTTTTGGGGTCATAACTCATAGCAAGTACTCAAAAGAGTGACATTTGAAATTAAAGATATACTTTAATTTACTGAATCAAAGGGTAGTTCCTTTTAATTTTAACCTCGATGGCTTTATTATCTTTTGCCTACCAATGGAAGGGCATTGAAGGATACCCTTGTTTAATTGTCGGACCATGAATAGGCAACTACCCTACATTTCTATATATTTTCGATAAATGTGCCTTCTCCAATCACTCCAGTATGGTAATTCGCTATCACTGCCTGCCTCATGCACATTCTTTGTTTTTTAGTGTTAGTTTATTTATTTTCATCCTTTCTGTCACTAAACTTTGTCTATAAATTAATAACAATAAGAAAGACAAAAGAGTTACTCCATAAGTTACAGAAATTAGTTAGCTATTATTTTTTTCATTAGCTGATAAGCACTTCTATGCTTCTGTAGCACTATTTGTGTATTCTTTTTTAGTTTTCGTGCTCATGATTCTTAAGCAATAATGAATTAAATTTAATCACAACCTGTTATTTAAGCAATATATATATATATTGTAAAATCAAAATTTATTATTAAATATTATAATTTTTACATGAGCAAAATATTATTGTTTTCATTTACAAATAAATTTAATTTTCACTAATTTATGGAAATATTTTTGTGACAGATATATAGATATATATTTGGTAAAAGAAGCCTCCCCACTTTGCTAAAAGATCTGAACATTTGTCATTATGTGAATGGCTGGCTGTTCAATAAACTTAATTAATTAGATCAAGAGGTTCAATTATCCATTTCGTTATTCGAAATAAGATTTTGTTCTCATTGATGTAGTTAGTTCAAGTCAAAAGCATAAACTTGTACTAGTTAATTAATAAAGATTTGAGATTTAATTGTAAAGAATAATGAAATATTATATTAAGAAAGCCTATGTAAATCGGCGTGTCCTTTTCTACAAGTACATTGTACCATTTTACTTCATCTCCAAACCCTAAGATGATTCTTGATTCCCCACCTTATAACAATTTTTATTGCCTACTCCTCCTTTATATTCTATACAGTTAATTCAGAAAATCTTCAACTCACATGTTATTTTTTTTTAAAATAAAATCCTGATTCTAAGTTTATTGAACTCGTAATTTTCATAGTTAAAGACAAAATTAGATGCAATGTATCAATTTTTTGCAAATTCTTATAGTAATGCATAGGAAAAAGAAATTTCTCAATTGGTGGTACATGATGGTTACAATAAATTGGATTAGTTTCGATTTCGAATTTTCATTTTTTTTATTTAAAAAATTTATAAAAAAAAACTTATATGTACTAAGTCATACCAAATCAATAAGAAAATATTATATATTAAAAAATAAATACACTTTAATATATGATAGTTTTTATTAATTGTAGTATTGAAAAGAAAATTCGGTAATATATGGAAAATCAGGAGAATTATAGTAATTTAAAATCGTTTATGAAATAAAAAGATAAATTTATTTAATTAGGTTTGGAAATGGAAAGAATTAATAAAGTGTGAAGGCATGCGTGACTGCATAGCAAGTTAGCACGCTGGGTAGCTCTAGTGCAGCCACGCAAGGCAACAATTACCACTCAAGAAAAGAAAATGATGATTATGATTTAAAGGTGTTGAAGGTGAGAGAGCTAACCCAAAGTGAAATGCTGTGTGATGCAATCATCCACATAACTGCATAATGTGATGATGCCACTACAATTTCCACTTTAGAATATATATATATATATATATGGAAATGGAATGGAGAAAATTAAGTGTTCGAAGACAAATTTTGGGTATTATAATTTGTGAATTTGATTATGGATAATTTCCAAAGGACCATTTTTAGCTTAGGAGTGTCCCCCATGCTACAATTTCTATATATACAAGTCAAACCACCCTTTTACTACAACCACTATTATTGGTTGACGTTATATATACCATATAGATTTTGCTCAAATCTTAAATCATGATTTTATTATAGTGTAACAAATAAATGATATTATATGTGGGAAATGATCCAGTCCGTTGAAGTTGGGTCTAATCAGGATGGATTTACGGGTCATAAATATATTAAATTATAATTATATTAAAATTTTATGGATTATGAATAGATAGGATTGAATATTGATCCAAATAAGTTATAAAAGGGTCAAATTTTATAATATTATTATTTTTTTTTTATCTTTTTAAGAATTTTTCATTAAAATAAAAAATTATGTAGGTATAACCTTTAAAAATAAATAATAAATATAAAAAAAACACAATTGCAGTTGGCAAAAAGTTTTAGTTACATACCTCAATATTAAAAATAACGTTTTGACTTTTGAGCACTTAAAATTGGCAAAAATAATTAGGCAATACACTACCTTGGACGTTAACAAAAACATACCTATAATCTCTTCATGCATTTTTTTTGTTAAGTTCAATTTATATTGATAAAAGTGTACTTATTACTCCCTAAATGAAACAAAGAACTATACATATACAAAAAAAAAAAAAGGCGGGTAATAGGTAAGCTTTTGTCAATATTAGGGGTCTAATGTGTATATATTTCCAAATTCAAGTGTAAAATATGTAATTTTTACCAATTTCAAATGTGTAAAATATCATTATAACTAAAAACTTTTTTTTCCAATTACAATGTGTTTTTTATTTTTTCTAAAATCAATTGATTTTATATTCATATTATATTAAAAATATATATATAATCGTAAATAATATATATAAGTGAGTCACAAGTGGATCATAAATTGATTAAATCATACAAGTCGTATAATGAATTAAATCATAAATGGATATGTTGGTAAATTTATCGGTCGTAGCTCAATGAATGCCGACTTTTTGTAAGGTGTCTTTTTTGTTTATACTTCTAGTTATGATTTTGTATGGTGTCTTTAATATTCCTATTCACACTTATGATGAGTTATAAGGGATAATGAATTTGTATTGATTGGGTAAGAAGTCGAATGATGTCTTTGCGTTGGTTGATCAATTGGGATATATAGGTTTTCATCATCTAAATGCTAGAAAATAAGGTTGGGGTTGCATCTCTAGCCCTCAAGACTTAATCATATTCGAATTTAAATTTTCAACCTCAGTGTATATAGAAATAGTCTCTTCCCCCAGCATTCACAAAAACAAAATCATGTCTATATATATAGAGAAAGAGAGAGAATTATTTCAAAATTAATTTTATGGATTGATTATTTAAATTGATCAGCATTAATTAGTTAACTTTTACACCCAAATTATTTACAGGAATCATATAATTCCAAACAAAAACCTAACTTTAACGAGTGGTGTCCATATCATAAACATTTCCAATTCCATGAATGTGAAACATAAAATCAGAAATGCTGTAAAATCAAAACACTGTTTCCTTTCCTTTTTTGTCATGTGTTGCTTTGTCAGTTTGGTTGCTTTGAAACAAAATAAAAATCGTCTGTTGCATGTGGGCTGCATGCATACTCTTACTCTTATATCACCTTCACCATGCGCCCTTCCTCTCTTTATTTCGAGATAAAAATGCATCAAATTAAGCTATCGCCTTTTCTTTTTTTCTCTACAAAATTAAAAAAAAAAAACAAATTATACGTAAACATGTCTTTGACAGTTAATGTATACCAAATCTCTAAACCAAATGCTTTTAGAATGTGGGATTTTTTTATAGAATTCTTTGTATTTAGAATGGAATACTTATAGAACATTTTAAATATAACATTAGATATTTATAGATGATTCAATTTTTATAATTAGTGGATGTGAAATAGTAAATATGGTATTTTCTTTTCTTTTTTAGGTAAAGGAGACGTCAGAGTCGGAACAACATGACATGGCACCGCCACAAATTTGGCCCCATAAGGAGAATTCCAAAGCCGAATTGAAAAGAAAAAGAAAATTGAAAGGCTGGATTTGTTTCAAAGGAGGTTGATGGCAACCTATGTGACCCTTTGTAATATCCCACTATCACTGCTTTTTGAAAGATTTGACCCTCTAATTGCCGACTCTACTATTTTTTTTACCCTAATTGGCGATCACTATTAATGTTGAAAAAAAAGGATTATATTTTTTAATAGTTGTTTGAAATTACATTTAATAAAATTTAAAAATTAATAAAATACATAGCGCATGAGAGGAGGAGACATAATTGGCCTCTCATTCATCACAAATGAAGGAGTAGTGTTCCACTTTTGCTGGACATTCCTTAGAAAGAACCAAAAACAACAAAAGACTTTAGAAACATCTACCAATAGATTGTATGGTCTCTTAACCATTTGCCCTACTGATGATGAACTATGCCCACGTGTGTCATCATCATTGTACGTAACGTAGTAGACCAAATTATTCTATTACACCCAAGTGGATTAGGCCCAGGCCCATCCATATTTTTCTTTCTCAATTTTATAACCTTTTTTTTTTTCTTTTCAAGGGATCGTACAAGAAAAGGAAGAGAAAAAAGAAGAAATAAATTACAAAGGCAAAGCGAAAATGATAAATATTTTCTTTTCTTTTTCTTTTTTGTGTAAAAGTAGCATTTGTTTATTGATTTTGAATGTTGTGCATAAAGTCGTGGAATAGGCATCTCTTAAATGTGTTGAACAATAATATTGGTAAAAATATTTTTGGTCGAAGTTGCAAAACGGCAAGAAAAACAAAATGACTTGCAGTTTTTTTTTATATATATAAAATTCATCACATATTTAAAATTTTAAAAAATAAAATATCCCCACTTAATTATTAATTTAATATTTACAATTCAAATTTAAAATTTAAGAAAATTTACTTTTACTAATTAATCTCATCCTTAGAGTTTAAAATTAATTTTGTTTATAACAATATATATCTTTTTATTAGTTTTCGCTTTGCCTTGTCTAGTATAAAAAAATTGTTTTCCGACTTTACTTACAAAATGTTTATGTTGTGAAATTTTATTATAATTATGAAAGAACAAAGGAAAAATGATGAAAAAAATAATTTTATGAGAAAAATTGGTCATAGAAATAAATTGAAAGCCAAATTACACAACGGGGAAAAAACATTTTACCACGAAAGTATGAAATTAATTGTTAGGTTAACCATCATATATATATATAGTGGGAAGAAAATTGTTGTTTTATAATGACATTTGAGCAATTGCCCTATAGAAATTGACAACTTCATCATGTGATGATTGAAGTCATACATGAACTCAACAGGGAATGTTCCCATCCCACTATGATTTCAGATTCCGAAGAAACATCATTGCATTATATATCTTAAATTTTTTCAAGAATCACTAGCATACTATGGTTTTCGTGGCAATAAGATTAAGATATTTATTAATCAATAAGCTTAGCCTTAGGATTACCCAATCCTTTAATGCCAAATATTTACAGTATTTTATGTTGGAAGGGGGGAGAGTCTTGTACTCTAATTATATAGATAAATTTGAAATTAAAATTTTTAAAATTTTAATCTAGTGTTTGTCACGGATCACATATACTTATAATTGCTAATCATTTACGATTCTGAATTTGGTGGTTGCTTTACGTGATTATGTGAATTGTGAAAGAGTTTATACGGTGATAGATACTATTAAATATTAAAACTAATTCGGTTGATGTCCGAACAACCTCAAATTAAGATGATATAATGACATATGAAGGGATCTCGATAGTCATTAGTCAATATCCATTCGGGGAGAATCTTGAAAATGAATTAAGGTATATTTAAAGCAAACAATGGTTTCAAAGATATTAGGTTGGCTTTTGAGTTTAGAATACATGTTTGGTAGGCCATATTGATATTGGATTGCATTGCAATTTCACTTCTTCAATCTTTACCAAACTGCTTTTCTTATTCAAACACGAATCGAGATTTCTTGAATTCCCTCTCGTGATTAGACTAATCTAGCAACCATAAAGGCATAGTTTTTATAGTAAAGATTGCACTACGTTCTATCTTTATCAGAATAGCATCAGCTATGAAGAAAGTTTTATGCGCAAATATATAGGAGGCAACCGATCTGAAATATAAAAATTGTAAAGGCTCCTTCATGAATTAAAAAAGATGTCCAAATAGTATGTTGTTTATCGACCTTTCGAAAGGTATAACAGCTTCAAAAACTATACTCAGTTGATTCGCTGCATTTGTTCAACTCTTCTGGAGCCACTGTTAGCTATATCCAACGCCAAGCCTGCATTAGCATTGTCCACTTCCGTGACCTTATACTGTGTACGCCTTTGAAAATATATTTCATGGTGTCTTCTGGCTCATTGCGTGGCTATGATCTCGAAAGCACGGGGAACACATTTGTGATTTGACAAGTCCTCCATTGTCCCATCCCCTCTCACAAGTGAAAAGCAGCGCGAACCTTCATACTTTGGATGATTTATGACCGGTGAAGCACAAACATACCATAAAACAGCAGGTTAGTGATGCGCCAGTCAATTAATAAAGTTACAAGGAACACTAACATAAACCGATTGATTGGCTAGTCAATTTGTGACGTGGATTTGGCAATTCCATGGGGTACTTTTATCAAAATGAAGACTCGTGGATTAAAGATGTAAACTTTTCCCGTTTCTGTCAAATGACAAAAGTATCGAGCTTAATGCATTGAATCTCACAACTAATCCCATGCCAGATACTTGAATTAGTGGAATAAGATTCTAGCGGAAATTAAATGTAATCAAATATATTTTACTAGTTACAATATATTTAGGAGTCTACCAAAATCTAGGTACAGCTTTAATAATTCATAGGCCTCCTGCTTATCAACACTCATTTGCCTCCCCAGGAGCTCATAGGCATCAACAAGCTCCCAAAGCTCATAACCCTTATAGGAGGAGATGAACCACAAGAACAGAAAGGATAGGTTATTAAGGAAAAAGAAAAAGTCATCAGAAAAGTAAAACAGGGGCTCTGCGATTTCAGTTTGAACTAGGGTACTTTTCTAATGAAAGGATATGTATCTGCTTCTATATTAAAACCGAAGATGATTGACTGCAACAGAAAGCGTTCAAACAGTAGTTGATGCCACAAACTTCCTCTTTCAATACGGAAAAAGAAACCCTTTATGACCCCAAACCCAGAGGAAGTTTCAGAATAACCTTTTGTTAGACAGGAAGAACAGGATGAAGTTTACCTTCCTGGAGTACACAATGTCAAACTCTCCAGTCCCAACAGAGGAAACATTTCCCCATGCCAAAGCATCTGAGCTCCCCTGAAGATCTTACTCCAGCTTTAGCAGCTTCGATAAAGCAATTGCCAGGAGCCGGCAACAAATTTCAGGATAGAACAGAGAATTGCACTCAATGTGACTAGGAAATATAGAGCTGGAGAACCAACTGAAAAGCATGCTTGCAGTAATGGTGATAGGACCGAGGCATTTTCTCTTCTTTGTTTCTATCCTTTCGCATACAGACCAACAAACTTGCCAGTACCTGATAGACAATTTGCAACAAATAGCAAATTTTCTGGAAGGACCAATGTTATTAAAATCGGACCGGATAGAGAACCGGTAAGACTGAAAATTTATGATTTGACCGGTTCAACCAAATTTTTTCTATTTTTAAAATATTATAATTTTTTGAATACTATTGTATAAAAATTAAAAAAATATTTATCAAACATTAAATATATATCACAAATATTCCAATAATAAATTATAAAAATAATTTTAATTTTATTATTACAAGTGATTAATTATGAATTATTGAATATCATATGCTAAAAACAAAAAAATACAATCATATCATGAAAATAATTTCATGTTTAGATAGAGTACTAATAAAATAAACACAAAAAATATTAACCTTACATATATGAGTATAATTATATTTAATTACAATAAATCCAAATAGATAATAAGTATATTAAATTATTAAGTGACATTTTTAGAATTTAAAATACTAATTTTTCAAATAAATAAATAATAAAAATTATATATATATATATATATTAAATTTTCATTATTTATTTATTTGAAAAAAATTAGTATTTTAAATTTTAAAAATATTACTTAATAATTTAATATACTATTACAATAATTCAAATAGATAATAAGATATTAAATTATTAAGTGATATATTTAGAATTTAAAATATTAATTTTTTCAAATAAATAAATAATAATAATTTAATATATATATATATATATATATATATATATATATATATATATATATATATATATATTTGATTACAATAAATCAAAAATATAATAAATATATTAAATTATTAAGTGATACACTTAAAATTTAAAATTCTAATTTTTTCATATATATGTGTGTGTGTGTGTGTGTGTGGGTGAAAAAATTCAAAAAATTTTGATTTTTTACATTTTTAGCAAAAAGTCCGGTTCGTTTTGCATTTTGGTAAAGCAAGAAAAGCAGCTTACTTGCATGTTATTTGCACCTTGGGCAGATTGGTTTTAGAATTACACCACTCATAGACTTCTCTTCTTCATGATTTCCTGAAAAGACACATCATGGTATCAAAAGCAGAATTTGACATGATTGCAGACTGCCCTAATGGTTCTAATTTTATTACCTTGTATGCATGAAAATGGCAAACCTAGAGACTAAAATGTGTCTTCCTGTCACTGTGGGGAGAAACTATTGCCCACAAAACACATTGATCATTATAACAATTGTAAATCTAATAATATATCCAAGATCAAACAGCATGGGAATGTAATGGAGGAAAGAAAAGAAAAAAGAACCTGATACAATGTCCTTGAAACAGCAACAATGTCTGAAAACAGCAATTTCTTCAGAATGTCTTGAGCTTCCAAGGCTCCATATTCAAAACCATGTCTGTATCTTCAAAGTTTCTCAGATAAAAATGGAGACAGATTTGTGAGCATTACCCTTTTTTTAGACCGCAATCCAGAACATTCTGTGCAATTTAATCAAATCATGAGAAAAAAATTTAAGGGAATAGTACAAACAGGAATCCTTTAACTATAATATCACAAATCATCCAGAATTCAAATTGTAATCCGTAGGTCCACCAATTACAGGCCATATGAAAATTTTTACTTATACCAAAGACAGGCGAGAGCTTCGTAGAGGATAACCAATGAGAGCATCCTTCCATGACTTGAGCTGTTAATTCTTGTCCAATTTCACAATCACTTTTCAGCAAAAGTATCGCTTGTTTTCTAGTACTTAAATGTTTCAGATTTCTGGAACAACGTAAATACCAGATCAAGTAATGGTTCCTGGATTGTGCATGTTTGTTTGTCACTGTGTGTGCACGCACATGTGAGAGAGAGAGAGAGAGAGGCTGCACCTTAAGATTTAGCAAAAATGATTTTTCAAGTAGACCGATTGGCTGATATAGAGCACTGTATGCAGCTTCAGAGATGGCACAAGCAGTGAACGAACCCACAGGTTGGCCACCCATCCCATTACAATTATCAATGATCTCTTCAGGCTACAGGTTGGCATAGACATGTCATCCTCAATTTTATAAGAGAACTAAATGACAAGATTCCCATAAGCATTTCGCAAAGTTCCACCATATATGCACTATGTATATCATGCATGAAAAACATAAGCCTTCAAGTTAAAGTCCAAGGAAGATCAGCATTTTCACTACAGAGCTATCCGAACTTGTCACCAAATGAAAGAAACGTTACAGGGAGTTCAGGCTGGTTAAGAAAGAAATAACTCATGTTCAGTTGCATTTTTGGCCTTTAGCTTATTCCAAGCAGCGCAAGGGAGTACATGAGGCACTCTAAGGGACAGACGGACGAGAATGTTGAAAACCAAGACACATGCTATGCTGGACTAGTTTCAGCAGATTACCCTTGCTTCCTGACTTAAACATGGCCACCAACAAATTGTCTTTGCTTGCATACTTATATGCTAAACTTTGAATATCATGAAACACATACTTGAAAGCATCAATAGATGCTTCACTGAATGCAGCGGATCTCTGCTCATCAGCATTATATAAGAGTCCCAAACAATCACTTTAGCCAATCCTCCATCAATCTGCAGCAGTTAATGTAAAAATTGGTTAATTCAGCCTCCAAACCTTAAAACAACAATGAGAAATCATAAACCAAAAAAAAAAGGGAATTTGCACACCCATAGCTGCCGTATCAACTGCAAGGAAAGCCTTTCAAAAAGACAATGTCAACCATCATAATATCAGGCACTAGCCAAAAAATACAATTAGAAGCCATCATCATATATCAGCTTGTTTATGGCTCCATCCAAATGGAAGCTTGTATTTCCACCGACACATCTGTATACTAGAAATATGATACTAATTCTTAGTTTGTGATGTTGGTCATTCATACTTCCAAACTCTGCCTCATCTAATTAGTGCCAAGTGATCATCGAACTCATAACTGACAGATATTTTCCTGGATGCCCTGCTCCTCTTTCTGTCTCCTAGTTGTCATCCAATTATAATACCAGTCTTTACAATCTCAACCAACAGAGTTAACTTTTCTTTTCAAGAAGTGAAACATAGAAATCCACCACCAAACTGATGCGCTAGATTCTGGCAGACCAAAAGAACCGTACCCGTAAATTAATTTTCAGGATCCACTATAACCATTTTCAATCAACTTAACTGGTTCCTCACTTGTCTTCCGTCGTGTTCTACGAAAAAAGTCATATGTGATATACATAAGGGAGTCTAGAAAGAGGCCCTTCTCAGATGTAGCTCTTGGTAGTTCAGTATTGTTTTGCATCTCAAGGTGGGCTCTATCCATAATTTTGTAGGAAATTTCATCAAACTCAAAGGAGATCTCACTTAATTTCTGACTCCAAATTAAGGTCTTCTCAGCCATACCCTGCTTGAAGAAATGGGACAATAGTGAATTGACTGTGACCACATTTGGAACAAAAGCCATCTTAAGCAACTTTGCAGTTAAAATCATAGCACGATCCAGTATGTCAGTACAAACAGCATTCAACATAGTGTTGTACGTAACAGTGTCTGGAACAATACCCGCTGAGATAAGCTCATTCAGCATCATCACAGCCCGACTCATCTTTCTACTACTGCAAAGTCCATGAATAAATATATTATAAATGCTAATATCAGGATCACACCCACTAGCATACATTGTATTCACAAACTCATCTGCACCAACCAAGTCAAATGCTCTACAGTACCCACAAATCAATGTGTTATAAGTGACAATATCAGGGGTTAAGCCAATTCGATACATGTCTGTGAAAACATCGATCGCAGACTTCATTCTGCCCTCTTTACAGTATCCATTAATGATGATATTGATTGTAAAAATGTCAGGAAGAAGACCTTGTTGCCTCATCTCCTCTTCAAGCTTCAAAGCTTTTTGCAGTTTACCACAGCTGCAAAATCCCTGGATCAAAGAGTTGTACACGAAATTGTTAGGCACAAATCCTTTTCTTAACATTTCCAAAAATGCATCGCATGCCTCCTCCATGAGACCAGCTTTAGAAAGGCCATCAATAAATGCTGAGAAGGCAACAGCATCAGGATATATCCCCTTAGCTTCCATCTCATGCCACAGAGTATAAGCTCCCTCTACATCGCCTGCCTTGAAGTATCCATCCATTAGGACTGTAAAAGCCACTTGATTGATGGAAAATCCTTTCTCTATCATCGTAAACAAGAGGTCCCTCCCTTCTTGAAGTCTCCCTTTCTTCGATAAACCCACAAGTAAAGAACTGCATGTTGAGGATGAAGGAACAAGACCAAACATAACCATGACTTTATATCCTTTATGGGCATTCTCCTCTAATCCTGCCCGGCTATAAGCTGCAATCACTGAATTAAAAGCAATCACACTTAGAGGTATTCCTTTCTCAAGCATATTCTCCAAACATTTCATGGCCTCGTCCAAGTCCCCAACCCAACATAAAGCTATAACAGAAATATCATGCAGAGAACCAGAAACTGACAAATCCCACAACAACTTGTCACCATCTTCTGCTCTACCATACTTGTATTGCCCTGCTACCAAAATATTGAAAGTTATTCCATCAGGAGCTATACCCTTGCTCCTCATATCTTTGAACAGAATGTTTGCCTGACCAACATCCCTTGCCTTAACGTACCCATTCATCAATGCGTTATACATTTCAACATTAGGAGAAAGACCCATCTGTTGAATCCCATCAAAAATCTTTCTAGCTTCCACCATGTTTCCCTCGTTGCAAAATGCATTCATAACCGTGTTGAAAGTAACTAAGCTTGGTCTACAGCCATTTTTTATCATTAAATTCACCAACTCATGAGCATCTAAAGTTCTTCTCCTCGTACAATAGGCACTAATCAGAATGTTATATGTATAAACATCCGGTTGACAACTAAATTTTTGCATGGCGAAGAACAGAGTTTCAGCAACCCTAAAATGCCCTTTTTTACAAAAATAAAGAATCATTACATTGAAAGTATGATTACAAGGGTGAGGACCTTGCCTAATCATATCTCTTAATAGTTTCCAAACGCTATCATAATCGCCCACTCTAAGCAAATACGTGAAAAGAATTGTCATAGCTGATGAACCTGGCCTCACACCCACCTCCCTCATCCTATCCACAATGTCCAATGCCTCATAACCCATTTCCGCATTCAAAAAACAATGCATAAGCGTGTTAAGGACTGAGAAATCTGACTCATATTCGGGGTGCTTAGCCCACATAAACTCCACCAGGTCTCTACTCCTGCTAGCCCCGATCTTCCGAATAACCCAGGAAATCATATCTTGCGCAAGTAGCTGCAGATTCTGAGCAGCTAAGACATGCGCCGCGATGCAGCACGACTGCACTGTAGCATCCGAGTCATTTGGAAATGCGAATTTGAAGAATGCAAATGCGGATTGACGGGATTCCAATAGTTTCATGATCTTCACTAACAAATAAGGACAGAATTTCAGGGAAAATCCCTTCAAAACGTGTCCATGCCCTTGTTTGATCAGTGTAGACAATCCAACAATTAATATCCGCCGCTCATTCGAGTTTAAAGAACTCAAATAATTATAAGCGGAACAGTAAAAGGGGAGAAACTGATGGAAATGGTCAAAGCTCTGAGAGCTAGAAGAATGGGAACAATAAGAATCGGATTGTATGTAGCGAAGGGTTAGGGTTTTAGGGAGGGAAATGAGACTAGAGAGAGACAGTTCTGAGTTCACTGAATGCTGAAGCTTCAATATGGAGAGCAAAGGGAAGGGAACTTGTACCTTGAGGGAGTTGTGCATGTGACGCACCTTGGCAGACATCCGGCGCCACTGGGAACCGGCTGAAAAGTCCGTCCTGGGAGGAAGATAAGGGTGCTTCTTTCTTTTCATTTGCCTACATTAACGGCGCATTGTAACAGAAGCAGGAAGCTCGTTGCAGGTAATATAAGCTTTGATCCGCATCGTTTTGCTCAGTGATTGGGCCATAATGGGTTCTGCCGGCCATCATTCGGATTCTGCGGAAGTCGATTTTTATTTTCCTCGGACCTTTCGGCATCAATCGCAGAGCGAAATGGCCAAGAAAAACAAAAACTGTACATTGTTTTCGAAATTCATGAAATATATTTATACTTATATCCCTATTTATTATACATTTATTAAATATTTTTTTATTTTTAATTAAAATTAATTGAAATTTTTAAAAATATAAAAGAATATTTTATCAATTATTATAATTTTTTTATAAATTTGTGATATTTTAATTATTTTTTTAATTTTCGTGACGAATTTACTTGATGTTCCAATAAATTTAAAGATGTTATAAAGACATAAATGGACTTGTTTGTTAATAGTTAATACCCATTTAGGAAGAACGAATCTTGGACAGTGAATTAAGGCATATTTAAAGCATTTTAGCGTTTAAAATTAATGAAAGATATTAGGTTGGCTCTTGAGTTAGAATACAAGATGTTTTGCAGATCATTATTGATATTGGTTTGTGTTGCAATTTCACTTCTTTACCAGACCACTTTTCTTATTCAAAGACGAATCGGGATTTGTTAAATCCCCTCCCATGATCAGACTAATCTAGCTACTACAAGGGCATAGTTTTTACAGTAAAGATAGCATTACTATCTTTACGGGAATAGCATCGACTATGAAGAAGTTTTATACGCAAATAAATAGAAGACACCTGATCCGAAATGAGAATATCTGCAAGTGAATAAGCTCCTGCCTAAACAATTTCCATTTTCGTAAAAGCTCCTTCATGAATTAAAAAAGATGTCCAAATAGTAAGAGACAAGATCGTATCATTAAACGAATTAAAAACATTGGTTCAAGGATACATCAACCTATGAAATATATCATATCACAGGTGACCATCATGAATTATCAGTGTTGCAGTTATAAACTATAATCTACTTTAAGCATAAACAAAAACTGAGGTTAACAATTTTTTCCCCATCCGTACAATTTAGCTTTTAGCGGACATCACAACAGCTCTGCCTGCTCAATCGCATACTCAGATGTAAACATCGTTAAGGCCAGTTCTCAAGATGCTCTTCCTTTTTTTATTTAATCAGTACTTCAGCACAAAGGATTTAATACGGTATTCACCCCAGCGAGGATCTTGAAAGGATAAACCAATGAGCTCCTGAATTGCCTTTTGCCTGAAGAGGTCAAATTCCTCTGACAATACAAGAGCACCAAATAATGGTTCTGAAAAAAGATAAAGCATTTGACAACCTTCCAATGACTTGCACCTTTGCCAGCCCAAATCACAAGAAACTTGTCCCCAGAGAAAGGTCATTCAGATTTGATAGAATTTGCGCACGGGTTGTTCCAACCTGTTGAGCGAATTCAAGTTGTTCCTCCAAGGGAAGCATCTCATATCTGCAAGGTGGAATCATGCAGATTAGACCTAGTGAAAGATACATTCTATTGGTATTCAACAAAATTATTAGAAATAAACCATTCATGTTAAGGAAACTTCAGAAGATGCAACCTGTGGCAATGACAGCATTCGCTAAAATTTATATCCCACAATTAAAATCTTAGAATGTTAACCCAAACATTTAGGTATTGTTGCACCACCTCATCTCTCCAGCACTGAAAAAAAATCCAATTTCAGGTAAAAATTATTTTGGTAGAGGAAAAAGTTAAAAGTTATTTTTTTGTTATAAAAATTTTACTTCTCACCAGTCTGTAGTTAGGGATATTGTTTGATGACACGAGTGTAATTAACCCGACTTTTATACTGCCAGAACCTATGACTTGCACAAATTACTATGTATGAGATCTTAATGGCAAGTTTTAGGTAGAAAGCACAAATCAGTTCTTATCATTGAGTAAAAATTGAACACAAACTTTTACTACTCAATAGATGTCTTCCTGTAGATCTCATTTTAATTAATACACAGGTTAAGTAAATGAGAATTTTGAGACGAAATACAAAAAGGTATTCAACTTGTAAAACTTATAAGTTTGAAGTTAGCATTTTAAAGCATAAATTTCAATCTAGAATAATATCTAAAGTTAATGATATTTAGATCCCTAAAACTAATAGTGAAACATGTGCGAGTTGTAGGTGATGTTAAAGGATGCCTACACTCATCAATATCAGGAAGCGCAGCCTGAACAAAAAGAAATAGAGTTTTTTTTTAGATAAGAAAAAAAAATTGTTAATTCCATGCCACATATCATGCAAGACCTCACAGAAATTACGAGTACTATTACGATCGATAAATTGCCCGGAACAAGAACTTACTGACAAAGCAGCTCACAATCTACAATGCTTTCAGGGCCAGGTCGGTGAACTTTTCCACCCGAATGGAACTGGCGGAATGATCTTGGGTTTAAGCCACAAACATGAGGAACAGCATCAACGAGCTTTTTCTGCAAAGACTGCAACCTTCGAAATGTGAGCTCGTCAAGAGGTGCAATACAACCAATGCTGCCATCAAGAGTACCAAATACTAAGGCAAAGCGATTGGTCTTATCCGAGCCTGGTGTAGCACCACTTCGTTCAGATACAGAAAGCATTGGCAACCTTATGAACTTAGTCACATGTGCACCAACATGAAATTCAGCCCTTGAAAGCAGTTTCTGCCCTTTCCAACTTTCGGACATCTTTGGTGCATAATAAAATATCTGTTTTCCCAAATATAAAGCATTCAAAGATGAGCTACAACCAAATTAACCCATAAATATGTCAAATCTCAAATGAGTACTTTGAGGTTACTAATTTTATGTCAACTCAACATAAACATTAAAATATAACTAGAGAATGTTTCTCTTTTTTTCTTTTTATTGAAATATTCTAATGTTGTCAACCAATGTCAAACAACGTATTGTGAAGGAACGGACCTGCATGTTCTTTTGTTCATCTGACACCACAAGACTTAATGTACTTCCATCAATCAAAAACTCAGTTGCTAAACAATCAAGGGAACCAAAATCCTTAGCCAATAAAGTAAGCTGAGCTCCCTGCTCCTTCCAACTAAGAAAGTATATGCTTTTGTGAACATCCCCCAAAAGGATAAAATTCTTGACCTACAACAGCATGAAAAGCATAAAAATAATGCATTACTACATGCTATTAATTTTATCACTTGTAAGAAAAATATGGGATTGCATGTGTATGTGCATATATAGACACACACACACCCAAGAAAACACCAACTTCATATCAGATTTCTCGTGCTAATTAAGAGCAACAGCCGAATCACTGCAAGCTATCTAAGTTAATCTTGAGAAGAGGTATTGTTTAAGTGACACTTACAATATTTAAGCTTGCAACATATAATGGTGGAGCATCAAAAAATGCAACGCCATTCAACTCCGTGCCAGTCCACTTGTGCAAAATAATTTTAGGACCAGATGCTATCAACAGATGACCTTGAAGTGAAGCTAAAGCAGATATAGCACCTTTCAATTCCCTATGATATACTTGTGAAACCTGCAAAGACAGCTGATAAATTAACATTGGAGCTTATTGGCAAAAGCAACATTACAGGAAGTATCAAAGAGGTTCTATTTATTCAAGTTTAAGGTGTTGAAAAGAAAAGGATTTGAAGATTAAGATCTGATCTGAATTCTGAACAGTACCAGAACTTGGGAAGTTTCTGTATTTTTCTCAACAGAAAACAGAAGCACACGCCCCCTTGCTGCAACATCTTCCCCTTGCACATACGCAGTCCCAATAGCTAAAATTGTTTCATTCTCCTTTGTGGTTGTGTTCTGTAATTAAGAGAACGATATAAGTGGGAAGCGAACAAAACTGGATGCAGAAAAGTGAACACGCACATCTGAAATGTCATGCAGCTAATTTGGTATTAGAAAAGAGAGATTTTTCCTGCATCCCATATCAGTAATTCTCCTTTCCGTTCTAGTTCCATAGCATTCCTACTTTAACAAATCCTTTCTGCAATTCCCTTATATTGCAGAAAACTTTCATGTTCTTAAGCAAGGGAATAAAAATCAGAGCAAGAGTGCCTATGTTGCAATCTCTTAGAAGGATTTCTCAAAGAGAGAAACTGCTACAAGGCTAATCCACCAGTCATCCATCCCACCTCCAAGATTACAGCAATGACATTGAAATATGAAAGAGCACACTTACTAACAGCGTAACCACTCTCACAGTAAGTGCATGTTCAGAACTTTGCATTGGGATAGTAGCCTTAGTTTGCCAAAAGCCGCCTTCTGGTTCCAAAATCCGAACCTCAAATTCTTCTACACTATACATTCTATGCATATCATCAGGACTTAAATTATGATTCTCAATCTGATAGCCAGCTTCTTGATCAACCATTGATGAAAGAACTTGATTCAATGGCTTGTGAACCTGCAAAAAATATACCGATGCACATAACACCTTGTGGAAAAGAAAAGCTTAAGAAAAGTAGCTGTATGAATCTATTTATATAGAAGGGAATTATAATAAAGTATCCCTTATATTCTTGAGGTTATAAACAATTTGTTCTGATTTTGTGAAGAGTGCAGATTAAGAAATTGAGGAACCACAACATTAATAAATAATAGATCATCAACTTGAGGGTCCAAGTTAAACATACAAATTTCCAGAATCTGAAGCAACATCTGCTGAAAGTACTTTGGAAAAAAGCACAGATGGAAGCACACCATAATCCTAGTTAATAGAGATAGATAAAGTTGACAAGTCAATTTGAAAAGATGGTTTTGCGGTCCAAATTACAACATTTTTGTTTTCACTTCCTTTATACTCACATTCCCTCCCCCGTCCCCCGTTTTTTACTAGCACCCAAGAGATGCATAGTTTAACAGAAAAAAAGGAAGCAGGTAAACACGAGGTTCCAAAAACAAGTTGCAACACTACACACAAATAATTCAGATAAGGCATTGATAATGTGTGGGTTATGCCCAGGTATATAAAGCTTATATGAGAATGAATGGGTCGAAGAAATAGAAATCACTCACAGGAACTGAAACTATAAGTGGGTATAAATTCTTCTCGGGAAAATAGGTCACTTGATGCGGAGTTCCCTTCAATGGAATCTAATACACAGACAAAACTTCTAAGAGTTAGTCAATAGCTTAGCTAGTAAACAGGATAGGTGAATGCCAAAAAGATGAGGGAAAACCTTATGCACTGGCCAATAATTGTCATAATGTGACACAGACGGCAGTTGACAAATCTTCAAATTGCCCTACAAGATAGCATAAGAAAATGAACTTCCAGCCACCCAAAGCATACAAGTACTCTTGAAAGGAGAAAGAAAAAACAGATAAAGAAGAAAGCTATCTTATTTCAAACCTGGGATGTAACATAAATGAGCCCATGATTGCAATTCACGTTGTGAAGAACAGTGAAGGCAACAATAGATCCATCACAAAACTGCAAAGGGAGAGTATTATAGACGAGTGATTGAGATTGAGCAACACACAAAATCCTTGGACATTCAATAACACTTAGATGTCAAAATTAACTCATCTGACCTGTGGATGAACTCGTATCCGCTCCCTAAATACCATAAACCAAGCTGGTCTTGATCCAGAGAGAAAAAGACCTTGATAACCACTAATATTCCTGAAAACAGCAATCCTTTGGCATGAGGAGTCACCTGATGTTTCTTCCCTTGTATAACTATCCAGGGGAACACGAACAAATCGCAAATTTCTAAGCCTTGATGCACTAACGTTGCCTAGACTAACAGAATTTTGCGCAGACACAGAATCCTCTACTTTAGAAGTACCATCTGGACCTTCAAAAATGTATGCATGGTAACAAAGGATTGTCCCATCAGTCAGTATTGCAAAAAGAAAAGGGCGACTATGATGTCCAGACCATCTCTGCATTGCCAATTCAACAACCTTCATATTGTGAGTGGTTTCTTTCCTAACTAAACCAGACAATTCTTCAGAAGTTTTAGTCATCATTTCCTGTGAATCTTTGGAAGGTTCCCGCACATAGGTGTCAACAAGATGTGTTTTTCCAGACATAAATTTATCTACAGAGAAAACAGAATTAAAATTTGGTACATCGAATATTTCAAGTGCACCGTCATCATAACAAACTACACAATATACATCTCCCTGATCCTGAAGAACACCATCAGCACCATCAATGCCCTCACTAACGCCAGAAGAAAGCCACGCATCTGTACTTGCCTTCCGGAGCCAAGGCTCTGGTCCCTTATCATGATACAGTGTGCAGGCAGATATCAATTTCCTGGAACTATCAGAAGGAGATGCAGAATGTTCTGAAACCATGCAAGATGAAGGATCTGTACGTCCAAGTGAGACATACGGCAAGTTAATGACCCAGAATTAGCAAAAAGAAAAGCAAACAAAATAAGCAAAACAGAGTGGACATCTATAATTATAGAATGACCCAAATATGAAAGCATCTCATAGGTATGAACCACACATGAAGAAGGCTTGCAGTAAGACAAACAATCAATTGTCTCAAGGCACCTTGAAAAGGGCCAGCACCAATCAACTAAGGTTGACAACTGAACTGAATAAGATTAGTTGGAATTTGTCTACGAACTATTATTATAGTTAAACCAAAATAGATGCATATGAGGTTCATCTTTGAAATTGAACCTCTATAAAGCCTTCATGAAGATGAACACATGAAAATAACAGAAAATTAAAAGAAACTTTTCAAGGATATTTTTTACTCTTCCATGCAAATGAGAAAACCCATTAGGGGCCCTGCAACAGGGAATGGTCCATGCTCATCTTATGGAAACACACAAAACTTTCATGCCAAATGAAGTCAAAAACAAATCATTGGTTTGCTCTAACCAACAATGTTATGAGGACACTATTGGATTTATAAAGGCTCATGCAGCATTAACAGAGCTCAAAAAGAGAGTAATATGAAAAGAAAACTGAAATACTCATAATACATGTGAAAAAGTTACTCATGAAAAACATACCACCAACAAGAAGCCGAACATTTCCGTCATTTATTTTTATCAACACATATGGATCAACAATGGAAACAAATGACACGATGGAAGTCTCAGCACCAGGACCAGATTCAGAGTTGGGAGCGCCAAAGTTTAAATCTTGAGTCATAAAAGAGCCATCTAAAATTCGGGCACCACGTTCATAGACCTGGATAACTCGACGCCTGAAGAAAGAGGAGGAGAAAAGTGAATCAAGCAGAAAATGTAGAATTTGCATAAAAGCACAAATATATTGAAGAACTTAGATTAGGCAGAAAAGATGCATACTTGCAAGTAGAAACGCTATTTGATTTTCTCAGTTTAACTACAAATACTAAGTGTTGACAAGCATGATTGCTATAACTATGTGATTGTGTGCGATTATGTAATTATTCTATTCAGACTACGTATTATCATATGCTAGTTGTAGTTTCCTATTTAGGCAACAGACTTTGTGTATGAATACTATGTATTTCTTCCTGTAAAGACGCAAGTGAGAAGTAACAATATTGCTCTTCTCTGAAATTCTTTAATAAGTACACATCAAAACAAGGAAGAAGAAGAAGAATAGAAGCAAGGAGAAGTAAACTGAAGGAGGTTTTGAATAAAATTTGCTCTTTCCTTAAAGAATCTACATTCTTGACCAATTTACATTATAAGTATAAACAAAGAAACAAAAAACGGTAAGATAAGCAACAGCTTGAAATAATTCAAGCAAATGAGATTAGGTGATGTCAGACCTTCCAAAAAGATTGCCTGCAGCAATTGTCCTCCCTTGTACATAGTAGTCCACACTCTCAGTAACTTCTGTCAAATTATCAGCAGTTTCAAGTACCTACCCATCATTGGGAATAGCAAGGCAATTACAAAAGCAAATTACATGATGCCAATCATACACTATAAACCTAAATACTACTCCACTTAAAAGAGAATACCATACCCCTCACAGATAAGTTTTTACATATATTTATTTCATCTAAATTATAAGAAACAGTAAAACACTAGCAAGGACTCAAAGAAGACATAAATAATTGAATGGAAATAAATAAATTAGCTTGAAGATGCTAAACTATTATCATAAGGTGAAAAAAAGGCCACCTGGGATTAAATTGCCAAAAGACCTCTATTTATAATCCCACATCTGCCTAAGAGTTTACAACTCATAAAATAAGACGTAAATTTAAAACTGATCTAACCATAAATACCTACTGCCCCAGCAAACAAAACCACCAACAGATGCCATCATTAGAATTGTGAGCACTAAGAAAGTAATATTAACATCCCAAATGCCCAGCCTAAAGTATTAGGTGGACAAAAACGATAAACTGGCACTTCCCAAAAGCTGCATAAGACATGCCAGAGAAGTTGTGAATCAAATTACCCTTCTCATTCAGTTCCAGATTGTTTCATCATTATACATTTCCAATATCTTTCTCGATCAGTTCCTACCAACAATTCTCATGAGTTGCTTCCTAATTTAACAAGAATGTCAAACTCACTCCTCAATGGTAACACCAGGTCTTAGCATGCACCACGTGGAATAAAAGAAAGTGCAATCAGAAAACCAGGCTAAGAAATTTATACTGGAAAGTGACAATGATGATTTTAATCATAGATCTTTTTCCAAGATCATCCAACTGCAGAGACAAATCAACAGTACAACAGCTGCTAGATGATATAATACAAGCAGCAAAAAGTATATAAACCTATTTTTGTCTGTCCCTCATACATTTCACGCAACCATATCATAGCAAGTAAAAATAAATAATTAGTATCCAAGGAGAAATTATAAAACATTTGCAGATAAAGATGAAATTATAAAACATTTGCAAATATATTCAACTTGTATTAAAAATTAAGAACATACCATAGTACTAGCCTCCATACTTATGATCAAATATGCATGATACTCATCAGCAGATCCAGCCATTCTAGATGAATCAACAGTATGACCACGTGCATTTTTATGATAAATGGTCCAAATTCCCCTACAACCAGGAAGGTTGACCTGCAGATTGAAGAATGTGCATATTGAAAAAATATGTTCTACTTCTTCCCACTTAGGAGATGTAAGAATATGGAAATATAAAATGTTCAGAAAACAACTATAAACAGTTAGCACACCAATTATAACAGGCAACACGTCAACAGTGTGGTGACCCATGTAATGTAACCAAGAAATTACTGAACAAAGAAAACAAGCACAGGCAAATAAGTAGGAAACTAGGCCCAATGATGAAAAATATGTTTGCTACTTGAGAATACAGCATTGAGAAAACTGAAAGAACAATTGTAACTCTCCCTGACAACATGATAGAGCTCTAAACCTGTGATTCATAATGATGATGTTGATACCATTTGTTACAAACACCAATATGTCACAGTTCATGATAATGATATAATACTTCTGTTTGCAATTCAATATCCACTATGAGGAAGCACATCAATATCCAAAACCAAAAATCAATAGTTAGTTCTCATCAATAACTCAGTGGTAAGTAAAAAGTTAGACGAGACCTCAGTAATTATTTCTGGGCAAATCGATTGTCGAAGTACAGAAAGAGAGCCATTTTTTCCATGACCTGAACAGCAAACCTGAATGAAGTAACCAAACAGATTGAGAAACTAGATCAGCTACATATCTAAGCTCTTTCGCAATTTAAGCTTCATATTGCTCCTCTCAATATATATATATATATATATATATATATATATATATATAACTAACATGCCTAACTTACCAATTCATAGTTGCTTTGCCTGGCAACCCCAGTTGCATTTGTGTCAGAGTTAATCTTTACACTACTGAAGTCTTTCAAAGGGCCGATATTGATCAACGAATCCCTCACTGCAAACGAGAAAAATTTCTGCGACCATGGGAGGAAAGTAAAAATAAAGAGATAAATAAAATGAGAATCCAATAGTAAAATAAACCTTCTAAAGTACCATAAGAAGTTATGGCATAAAAGATAAATCTTCCAAAAACTATGGCAGCATTTTCTTTTCATAAAATATATTATCTGAAATAATTGGAAATTGAAGAAACAATATGTTAAAGTAGAGCATCAAAGGAGCATAATCCAAGTAGAACAGAGGGCAATATATGGCAACATAAATCAGAAAAACCTAAAAGGCCCAAGTTGGAAGATGATTATCTCCCCAAGTTTGTTCCTATCAGATTCTGTGACCTTATTAATATACTCCAACTTTCAAAACCACTACTTCTATATCCCATTTATCTAAATTTCAAGAAAACACATCAAAAGAATAAAATTCAAGAAAATTTCTAATTCCCAGCCGTGTACATTCCTTTAGAAAACATATTTCCAGTCATTCTAACCAGTGATAATGTATAGGTCACTGAAGAAGAACAACAACATACAAAAGTCAATGCAATCTTTTAAAAAAAAAAATGGTGACTCTTTCATTATCTAAATTAAGATTAACCTGTAGGCCGAGTTTCTACAGTTATGAACAGTTTGTTTTAAATTTGATGGAACCCTCTTCCAAGAGTAATAGTTCGTATTGCTTTCAAAATCTATATAATTCCATGTTAACACAAATATAAAGGAGAAAATAATATAAGACAACCTGTGCCGATTCTGTACTGTTTGCAGTTGAACCAAACAAAGAAAGCTCCTCCCCACTAACCATATCTTGCAAAGCATCGGAAGGTGACCTCTTCAATCGCTTTGATTGAGGAACATCACCTTCAATATCACCAACCTAAAATAGAAAAATATTTTGCCAAAAATTATAGAACAGGATTAAAGAAAAACCATTAGATAACTATTATGAATGAATAATCTTTAAAACTTGAAAACAAGGGTCAAAAGGTTTTTCTTTCAATGTCTATCTGGAGGCAAATTCCCAGGAGCTTAATTTCAAAATAATAAAATTAACTATTCAGCAATTTTAAGATCACATTTTTAACTAAGGTTAACGACCATTATAATTCAAAATTTCTCAAATTTTTGCTTATGGCTCATCCTTTTTCAGTTTGTCAGTTACATAAACACAAACTTTTACTTGGTGTCAGTTGTCATAAAGGTTAATGGCCATTATAATTCACACTTTTCTCAAACTTTTGCTTATGGCCTCTCCTTTTTTAGTTTGTAAGTGACATATACGCAACCTTTTACTTGGTGTCAGTTGTCACAAAGGTTGAAGGGTATATGCTACCTCCCAAATTGCTTATATTGAATATATCTTACTCAAAAGAAGCCTATATTAAAGTTTTATTTGAAATGACCAGAAGAAAATAATTACTAATTGTTTTTCAATTTTATTAACTACTAACTAACATGAACAATTAAAATAGTGATATGGAAATCACAATAATTAAGTAGACATTTTCAATTAAAATATTGTGAAATGGAAATCATAATATTTCTCTATACTCTTCCCTCCCTCCTTTATGTGGAAATTTTATGAATAAAATGCATGCTCTCACTGTCGCTAGAGAACTCGATAGTTCCAATTAAGTACCTCTTCTTTCAAACTGGATGACACATTTGAAGATCCTAATCCATAATTAAATTGCACCAGCAAACTGTCGCCCAAACAACTGCCGAGGAGAAAAAAGGAACTCCCAATTGTTGTAATGTCCTATAGAAAAGCATATTAGCACAGAAGAATATGGTTACACATGCCAACAGTGAAACTAAAAGATTTAGATTTGGCAAATAACAGAAACACTGACAGTAGTAACTAACCGAAGCAAGTACTGAAGCTTTAGATTTGGCAAGATCAAGCCTCTGCACAACCCTTCAAGAGAGAGAAGCAGAATAATAATCAATATGGAAGCGACCCACAGTGAGAATCACTTTAATTCCATGTCTATGAAGAAAATTTGAATATTTATACCACCATAAATTCAAGAAATGGACATATATACACACCATTATATTATCAAATATTAATGCTCAAGCTTTCATAGTGAAATCCTATTCCAAGCAAAATTTCATAACTTAGTTCCCTCTCAATACTGCAACTTTCCCTTTCCAATTTGGTTATTCCCATTCCAAATATATAAATATCCTCCTTTGCAATGGCAAAGTAACCATCAACCCGATACCAACTCTCATCGCCCAAATTGTACCAAAAAGCAATTTCATTGGCCAGTGGCTACCCCTAATTAACTGAAACTTAGAGCACTAGTAAATATATTATGACCTACCCTCAGAAGATAATTATTATCCTTGAAGTCTGTAAGGGTATCTACATATCTGCACGTCTATAGATTTAAAAATAATAAAATAAAAGAAGGGGAGAAACCATCTTCAACATCTTTTTGCTTCTAAAACTTGTTATATTGAGTAACCTTAACAATGACCAGATGTTAGTGTAACGATTTTCAAACATACAAAATACAATTAACTTGTTACGTTTTAAGCTCTTAGCTTAAAAGCTAATAAGAATCTTTGTAATTTATATCCGAAGATGATAACACCCACCTTCCATCATAAACAAGGGTCAGTAACAAAAGCTCCCCATTCTTTGTTGACAGCAAGGCCACGTCATTTGTCAACCAAGTCGCCTTGGCAGCATCAAGTTCTACACTGAAACTTGCTCTTGGCAGCTCTTGACTGGATAATAAGGAACACAAGAGGTGTTACAAATACTAAACTATGCAGCATACTTACAAGTGAAACCTAAAGCCTTGAGAAGTCAGAATTACAACACACTACGCATGAAGAGTTTGCATTCGTAATAACTCAAACTAAATTGACAAACAAGCTCTATTTGATGCAAGCAAAAATTATAGTGTCTGCACGTCCATAAAGTGCATGAGAGAGAGCTGGACCTGTTATCAACAGAAACAGCATAGTTGTTCAACGCCAATGCACAAGTGGCTGACTGCACAAGCATAAGATTGAAATAGTAATTGTGTATACGAGAAATGAAGAGGAGATACTAGTCAATAAATGACGAGAAAATGCTGCAGCAATTAGACTGCCAATGCAATGGAAGGAGGCCAACCTCACTATGATAATGGATAGTGTTTGCACATATCACAAGAACGCCACCAATTGGAGATGGCGCTGCAAGCAGCTGGTAAGCATCATGCGGAAGATTCTGATAAGAAAGAAACAAAAGTTGGGGTTAATATCAATTTTTTGCAAAATATCTTAACGTACAAGAATGACCATTCCTGGCCTATAAGAAACTTTGTCGTCTTGCACAGCATCCAATATGATAAAAAAAATAGGTAACTGCATCCATTTTACCCCATAGCTGAAAGTTAAGAAATTGTTACCAAAGGTAGAAGGATTCATGACAACTAAATTAATACTTTGATTTACCACTAATTAATCGCATCATACTACCCAATAATGTCCAAATCAATGTAACTTCAACTGATACAGTAAAGAACAATTGAGATGCTTTGAAAGGTTGTGATCCTTGGGATTATCCTTTATCCGGATATATTCCTTTCAGTTGACAACATACCATAATTGATATATTCCTTTCAGTTAGCAACATACCAAAACTGACCATATGAGGGTAGGTTGCTTCAAGGTTGTGCTGATACTAAGAGCAGAAATCATGCAAGTATGATGCTTCCATGCAACACGCCCAGCCCAAGTAAGCTCCCTCTCATGAAGGATAACCACCACAGGTTCAATATAATCTACATTTACAACATGCAAGAGCTAAAATATGAGGACCAAAGATGCAGCCACTAACGAACAAAGCTTAAATGCAAAGAAGGTCCATCAGAAAAGACACTGTTGGTAAATAATTTCTAGCAAAGAGAGAGGCATATCAACAAACTTCGCTCATAAATGAATGTTTCACAAAAAACATCTAACAGCCCCAACATTAATATCCTTAGACATATGTACTACACTAGTTTTCTGTTACACATTTTTAACCACAACAAAAATTATCATATAATAGTCAGGCTCACCATGAACAAATATAAAATCTTTTACATGCTTCACGTCCAACTCTCGTAGATTAACAATATAAGATGACTGAATACGGGCAGAGATAGCACCTCCAGGGCCAAGACCATCTTCATCTCCAACCAAACTAGAGCCAGCCTAACACCCAAAAAATTTAACATCAAAAAAGTTGCTTGACAGAGGTGAAAAAAAAAAATCTGATAATCACATTTACTTTCTAGTAAAACAACTGATGCTTCAGCTAGATAAAATTGGAATTACAGTAGTTTAATCTAGCACATCCACCCTTCACCACTAGTATGAGAAAATACTCGATTGTACATGACTAGGTCTACAGAAAGTGTTATTGTGTAGTCATTATGATGACTATGCTGGGCAATCTTTAAGAATTTTCAATAGAAAAGGCCTGTCGCAATAAATGTAACCCACAAATTTAATTTAAATTAGAATCCAGGGCACCATTATACACACAAATCCGTTGAACTTAATGTTGGACAGCTGTATAATACAAGAAAGCCAACACCCAGTTAGCACTTCATGATACACATGTATGATACAAGAACAGTTTGTTGATCCAGAAGAAAACACTAAAAGTGTCAACTGACACGTGGCAGTTTGCAAATGTAATCAACATGATTAATTTGCAAGCTTGCTTCAAGAGCATAAAGTGTAGTTCCACTGCATAGAGTACAATTGAATATTAACAGTTTAATGTGTTCTTAGGTAGGTGACGAGATTGACCTGAGCAGCCTTAAGTATTATCATTTGCAGATCATAAACAAGAATGCCACCGCATCTTCCTTGAGGATCAACCTTTACCAATGGGCCTCTTGCAAAAGATTCTCTACCTCTTTTCAGATGAAGCCAATCTGGACCTTCAAAACAGTGCATAGAGCTGAAAAGGGCCCACGCGTAAAGTAAGTCCACTATTTCAAATACTTAAGAAGAAAATAGTATCCGTGAAATGCACACACAACACAAACATATCCAATCATGCCAAAGAAATTAGCCTACCTTGTCCGAAGTCCATGTATTGAATCATCAAACTCTAAAACTGAGATCTTTGCATCTTTAAATGCCAAAACGATAGAATCTCTTCTTCTAGAGCCTTCACCACCTTCGATAGGCAGCACCTTCATTGACTCCACGTTACCATGCAACCTGCAGAGTAATTTAAAAGACCAGTTGGTAGAATTTGCACGCATGACACATCCAAAACGGGAGGTCCAAGAACCATATCAGTTGAAAAAAAAAAATCAAGGAACAGGGGACACAAGTGTACAACATGTAAGATTAAGTGGAGCAAACCTGTAGTGACAAATGAGCTCGAGGGAAGCTCCGGAGAGGCCGTTCATGACCCCACCGCGCCTCGGTTCACGGGAATTTCTGGACTCTCCGTTGCTGTCTTCTTGAACTCTAACCACATATAGCTCGAGGACATTACCGGCGGTAACAATGAGGTTAGGAACGGGACCAATTCCACCCTTCACAGGCCATTCGGACTCGAGATCATCATTCGGTATAGGTGTAATTTGAGGAGCCACGTCGGCGCGGGAGTGCGTGACGAAACCGGAGGCGCAGTTCTCGATGCCGGTGGGCCAGTGCATCATCTTGTAGGCAGCGAAACTCATTGTTGCGATGCTTGGTGTTTCTAGGGTTTGGAATTGGCAAGTGGGAAAATAAATGGCAGTGAGACGGGGAAGTAGACAGAAAGTGAAAGATGAAGAGAAGTAGGAGATAATTACGGCGGTGGAAGGAGGCGGGTTTTGAAGAGTTGAATCCACACTCCTACTCTCCTAGTTTGTGTTTGGGCTTTGGCGGGAGGGATAATGCCGTTTCGGTGAATATGGGGTCCGTAGCGATCAAAAAATAGTCACCGGTCGGTAACTCGGTCCGGTTCCAAAATGACCGTTCCATTAAAATATAGTATATTTCAAAACTATTTTTTTTTCTTTGGTGCATGACTCTAGATGTGGCGCACACCACCAGATTATTACTCAACTCTCCTGTCCAATTTCCGTTGAATGTTAATTGGGAGCTGTCGGCTCTGTTTAAATTTTGACTATATTTAGTAATTTTTTCAATTCAATTAATTTATAGCAGACGAAATTTTAATTTTCTTTTTCGCTGTTGTATTTTTGTTTTCGTTAGGAAATCTTTGTGCATTAACATTACTATAATTCTCAAAAACTTTTGAAGGGAATTATTATTAACATTAAAAGTTGAAAATCAAGTTGATTTTTGGCTTTTAACAGTTTATGCCATCCGCTGTGCATGAAAATGCTTTTGCGGACATTCTGAATATTTTTCTAATTAATCCAAAAGAAGAGTAAAATTTACCCAGATTGAATGCATACGACCTTTTAATTTTATATTAGTTAAATTAGTAGAATGAATTGTGATGAAGACAACATGTTAACTCACTCAATTTGAAATTTTAGGCTCCATTACACAAACTTGTGAACATTTTATAAACAAAAAGAATGAATTATCTCATCCAAAACAACCAACCAGATTTTTCAACTGCAATAGACACTGCTGGTTGCTGATAAACACAAACGTGAAGGGACTCTCGAAAAACATCACAGCATCTCATAATCAAACATTACTTGCTGTTCCCCAACAAAACTTAGCCATTTCCATCACGCCGCCACAATTACCATACCTTTTCTTCTTTTACTAACAAATCACAACATGCATGCATATTGTTGGCAACAAAATATGATAGGGCAATTCACAAGCTTGATAACTTCATCTATTAATACAAAAACAACATGAATCTTGATGATGCTTACAAAAAATGCAATGCATCAGAGTTAATTTAGTAATAAAATTCATTTCTGAAGAGAGAAATTCGCCTGAAATTGGAGATTACACAAAAATTCATTTTACAGAAAAAGTGCACATTTCAAAATCCCCAGCTGGAAAAGCATTTTGCTTAAAACTTGGAAACAATCCCAAAATTGCACAAGCTCCTTGTAGACAAACTGGCTCCACCAAGAAGCAACTATTTTTCATGTGGCAGCAGTGCAATAGGTTTTGAGAATACACATTCCTAAAAAAATTGCATTGACCACCCTACTTGGAGCTCAAGACAACTTCGTCATTCATCTGCAAACATGAAGAACCAGATAAGTAGGATTGCTGAAAAGGTCAAGCCCAACAGCACAAGTCTTTGAACTTACAGATTTTGCAAGCTCTGCAGCTTTTTCATCATTAAAACCTAGAGTTTCCAAGATCTTGTGACCTGCAGATTCAGTTTCTGACCATATCCCTAGAACTATATGAGCAGTGGTAATTTCTCCATCACCACCTGTAATTCAGACAAAATGCTGAAAAACCAATGGTGCCAAGAACAAGAAATTCATGGTGTCTATAACTTAATTACAGATCAATTTAACAACATTGTGCATAATGCCTATTCTATTTAACCACAAGGATAAACCCATGAAAACTGAAAAATATAAAAAGAAGGAGATCATCTATAACGTCAATGTACTGCCAAAAATAAGCAACACAAAGGTTAGACAATTAAATAAGCAAAACTAAGATTTTACATGAAAAAATGCAGAGAAACTGTTGGCTGCTCAATAAGCAGAATGAAATTAAAATGACGCTCCACCAATGAGAATTTTCCAATTTAATAATTTAACTTGTAATCATGTCCAAATAATTATCCCAAGCTTAAAAATTCTTATCCATAAAATATGAGATCTTAGATTGAAACCACAATTTATCAGAGCCAAATTCCCAATGATCTCACTGTATATGTCAATTGATTCTGGTGCATTAATGGAAACATGTTTCTGCTCTAAGCTAAAGTTTTCTGCCAAAATTATAAATTTAGCATTATAAGCCAAATGATTTGATAAAACTAGATCACAAATAATATTCCTCCAACTTAGTTGAACCAACTGATGTTGAAGAATCAGCGGCTGATTATGATCTTGGCGGTCCGAACAGACAAATATTAAAGAATCAGTGGCTATGAGACTATGACTCAATTAATAAAAAATAGCATCTCTCTCCAAATACCAAAAAAATCACTAGGATGTTCAAGACGAAGATCAAAAAGCACCTGACTTTAATTTCTCATCAACAGCCCAATCAAGGGCCCTTTGAGCCTGTTCAGTCAATGGAGGATGCTCGGGGCTGAAAAAGTACAATTCAGATTTCCCAAGCAAGCTAACAGTTTCTTCTCGCACTTTGAAAAAGGTGATCCCATTAGCCCTTAGGAATTTTGCAGCGGGACTTGTTCCTGCAAATGAACATAAAAGGTTGAGTAGGAAGTTAAAGAAATTGAAGGAACTCTAAAAAAATGCACATGATAAGTTTAGAGTATAGCCTTGCTAGTTAACATCTTGACGGTTGATGCATCTAGAAAATGAGATTTCAATCCTCAAGCAAGTCTCTAAGAGAATTGCAATTACAACAATCAAAGAGTCCTGAAGAGTGTAGATATAACCTTTTCGCCATATAAAAATGTTTATATCAGCTCTTTAGAAGATAAGCAGCACTTGCTTCTTGGTTCCCCAATGGTTGTTCAATGGTGAAGGAAAAACAAAAAAAATAAAGGAGTCAACTAGTGTTTCCCACATACAGCTCCAGGCAATGATCCTTTTTACCTGTAAATCGGTAGCTCAAACCATACCCATTTGGTGGGCCGTAGGTGCTAGACGTTTTCAAAGAGATGAGGTCGCACTTTAATAGTTTTCAATGAATCAACAGCTAAATGGAATGGGTTTGTAATAAAATAATTTGAGAAAACAAAAAAAAAATGCTAGCCAAATCACATTCACTCATAACGACATTCGTGTTTGAATTGGAAAACAACTTAACATGAAATTATTACGCTCCATTGTCCACGAGGCAATAAAAAATTTACTAAACAAATCAGATTACGAACCCTCAATCAAAATCCCCATTAGAAGAGCTTCAGTTCCAGTATTCGGATATTTAAGCTTCCTAGCTTCCAATTCCCCCAAACCGAACGACCTTATTGCCCTGGCAGACCATCTAATCAAACAGAAAGATATCGTTAGTCAATACGCTTATTAAACCTCACAAGTGTATATATAACTCAACCAGAAAATATTACTTATAACGCACTTTGGGGTCTTCTCTGAAGAATGTTTCCTGCAAAAACGATCCAAATCAAACTAATTAGACCTCAAAACCCAAAAGTGAAAAGAAACAAACGCACAACAGAGGGAAATCTTTTACTTAGTGGGGAGACTTGACAACACTGTTGCAATCGTAGAGCCATTGCACTTGAGAACGAAATTCCTCAAATTGGATTGTCTAATAAATAGCTTAGCACCACGAAACGAACTCAGCGGAAGAAGCAGCGGAGAGAGACGGGGTTTCTCGCTGCAAATTTGGGATGTGGAGAGAGAAATTGGGAGAAATGAGAAAGTGTGACTGGCCATTAACAACTACCCTAAGATTGTGAACCGAGGCAAAACAGTCTTGCTATACAGCAAATTAGGTTCCTTTACAGATTGGGTTTTGTTATAGGTGGGCAGCCTCCGCTTTCATGGACGGTGTTGTCGCTCCCTTCTTTTGCTTCTGCTTTGAAGCTCAAATTACAGTGACGTTCAACGCCAAAGATAAACGATGGGTAAATGAAACATACGCTCGGATACGCTATTCTTCCCTTATCAGTATTATACGACTATTTTGTTAGACCTTCAAAATTTTAAAAATATTACATTACTACATGAAAAAGTGTTTAAAATATTAAATTATCTATGTACAATAACATATAGAATGGAAACAAGAGCGCATGAAATTTACGCATACGCATGTGAATAGTACCTAAATAATAGAAAAATAATATAATATTTTTAATAAATTTATATAATTTTTAATAATATACCTATTTAATAAATTTAGGATTAATTTAAAATAATAATATAGTAAACGATAATAATTTATAAAAAAGATTATGCATAGGAAATCGAGACCTCCTCTTTAAACCATCCAACGTTTATTGATGTATAATTTTTTTTTTCTTTTTGAAAACTATTGATGTATAATTTTAATTGAATACCACGTAGAAGAAAATTATACAAATATAAAGAAAATCGCATGTGGAGGAGAAAAGATAGAGAGAAAAGAAAAAATTAGTCGGCTATCCCTTTTATCTAATATATATTATTTTATCTAAGTTGTTAATGAAAGTCTTCTTCTTAGTAAGCTAGCTTTAAGCAAATTAATTGCCAAACTCTATGAAGATTTAAATTTATAATTTTAAAAAACAGCTAAATTAGTAAAGGAATAAGGGTGATTTTTACTCTCAGACTTTTGTAAATAGGACGAAAATACCCTTAAACTTTTTTTAATTGGATTTTACCCCTCGAATATTTTTTTTGTTGAAATTTGCACTTATTTTGGTTGGAAAATACACGTAACATACGGATTTAACAGCACCCAATAGAGATGCGACACGTCAGCATTCACGTGAAACCATCTCTCCTAGTCAGCAACAACTTTATCCTATTCAACATTAATAAAAAAAAAAAAAGAAAGAAAACTAATGTGGATGACATGCATATTTCTTTCCCAATATCCCCAATCCGTCATTGAAGCTCTGTTAGAGCTTCCAAACCAACACCAAACGAATTTACTTTCAAATGAATTCCCTTCAAAATAAAATAATAACACATCAGATTTCCTCCCCAATATCCCCAACCTGCTATTGAAGCTCTGTTAGAGCTTTAAAACCAACAACAAACCAATTTACTTCCAAATGAATCCCCTTCAAAACCAACAACGCATCAGATTTTTTCCTCAATATCGCCATTGAAGCACTGTTAGAGCTTCAAAACCAATTTACTTCCAAATGAATCCATTTCAAAACCAACAATAACAACACATCGAATTTCTTCCCCAATATCCTTAACCCGCCATTGAAGCTCTGTTGGAGCTTCAAAACCAACAAGAAACTAATTTACTTTCAAATGAATCTCTTTCAATTTATAGCTAATACACAACTTAATATCAAAAGATCAAAGCACATTAATTAATTAATGATCTGAATTTCTCACGACCATTTCATCTCTACTAACAATTGCTAGAAATTGAACTATTCACTGCACAAAAAAACATATGGTTATCAATTTAAATAAATCCATTAAAAAATGGCTTTTCAAATTAATTCAAACAGGCTTGTAAAAATGCTGCCTGTTTTCATTAATACAATAGTTGTTTGGATCCAAATTTTTACTATATTTACAACTAGAAATGCAATTAATTATAATCATATTGTTTCTCCAATTATCCTAACCTAATAAATATCGCAAATTTCTCTACCAGCACTGATCAGTTTCCCATCTTTACCTTGTAAATCTAGAGAATCTAGAAGCTGCGTAACTCGCCACCATGGCTGCAGTTGCCGACATCATAAACGGAGAACTCATTAGTTGTCCTCTCCTATAAAGTGAGCAATCATAATCCGTCCATTTCTCTGGATCATAAAGAGTTTCATAAATTTCATGTATTTTTATAAAGTTGTAGGCTCTGTTTTCCTTTTGACCTTCAGCAGCGACATAAGGGGTTGGATTGTTCAAACTGACAAATTCAAAGGTTGAAGAAGATGTGATGGGTTGGGTAAAGGTTGACTGCTTTTTTTTTATTAATGCTAAATAGGATATAGGTATTGCTGACTAGGAGAGATGGTGTCACGTGGATGCTGACGTGTCACATCTCCATTGAGTGGCGTTAAGTTCATCTGCCACGTGTATTTTTCATCCAAAATAAGGGCAAATTTCAACAAAAAAGTGACTTATGGGTAGGGATGATCATGGGACTAGAAATTCCCATCCCAAGTGGGGAACAGTCCCGAATAGAACGGAAAATCCCAAAAAAATTCCCCCGTGAGGGTGAAAACAGGAAAAAAATTTATTGACTTAGAATTTGGGGAAGGGACGGGGATTGTGGTCCCCGTCCTGAAATTTTTTCGCCCTAATTAAATTTAATTTTATTTATATAATTTAGTTTTAAATTATATTTAATTTTAGTTTTGTCAATTTTTTAAATTTATATTAATTTGATTTGTAATTGAATTTATATTTTTTAATTATTAAATATTATATTTCAATTATAATTAATTGTTAAAAATTATATTTTAGTTATAATTATATTTTAAAAAATATATTTTTTATGCGAGAATGGGAACAAAGGAAATTTTCCCCCTAAAATACTTTCAAGGACGGTATTTCCCGCCTCGTCCCGTGATCATCCATGTTTATGGGTAAAACCCAACCTAAAAAAAGTTTAAGGGTATTTTCATCTTATTTACCAAAATCCGAGGGCAAAAATCTCCCTTATCCCATTAGTAAATTTAATTGATGGACGGGTTGTCTTATCAACTTAAAAAAAGTATAAAATTGGTCCATCTGCCTCCTGTATGCTCTTAAGTCGTGTGTGTATTTGCAGTGGTAGGTGAAATCTACTAAAACTTCTATTAATTAAATCAATAAATGGTCGTAAGCTACTATTTTATTTTATTATCAACTAGTGGAAATCTGCATTGCTCCTGAAATATTATTAACTATTTATAAAATAATCATGTTTATATAAATTTAAAAATAAATATATGACCAATAAAACAAATCGACTCTAAAATATTTCACACCCAATTGAAAATGTTATTCATCAAAGAAATCAAAGATTAATCTAAAATAACCTTATTAGGCAACATAAGTGATTGATGGAAATTTGGAGTTTTTTTAATGCTATAACCTTCAAGTATGTTTTTTTCCCTCGGTTGTGAAGCTAAATGTATCAATCAAATCAAGTTATCACTGTTCAATAAGACCATATTTGGTTCACTGAATTGCACACAAGATAATATAATATAGTACAAGCAAATATAAATATGGTATTTGGAAGGTTTTCTAAAAAATTAATGTGAGGATAATATAATACACTAAGGCTATATTTCGTAAGATGTAATGGATTGTAATGGATTAAGAAATATAATATAATTGTGATTACATTACTATGTTTGGTTACATTAGTAATGTAATGTAAATACTAATATATTTATATATTTAGTTGAAAATATGAATGAAAAATAGTTGAAATTTTCAAATGTATAATGCTTATATATGGTTTGATCAATGACCATAAATTGATCATCAAGTTTTTTATCCGATGGTTATGATTAATCCACTTGTCCACTTATGATTGGTCCAATTTATTTTGTTATAAAATTTTTACCAAAAATATTATTTAGGTTGATTTTAAAATTTTAGCCCAAAACGAGTTCGTTTCAGTATATTTCAGGATCCGAAATTAAATTATCGGTCCGAAAGTTAATTTTTTGAATTTATCTAAAAATTAATTTACATTATTTCAAAAGATTCTATGTGATCGGAATAATTTTTTAAGATTTGTAAAATATTTTTTAGCACGTCAAAGTTTTGGTCAACTATTTACGGTTCCGCTACTTATTTTTATTTTTAACTTTTAATGGCCTAAATGAATTCATTTTTATCTCAAATTATATCACTGTACTCGTCATGAATAATATTTTCCAGTGGTATAATAAAAATTTTACAGTTTTCAGCGACTCTCGGACTGTATTATTCACTTCGGTCATATTAAACTAGCATTAAAATAAATTAATTCATGTTAAAAATGTATTAATTCATTAAAATAAAAAAACTAGCATCAACACTCCAATATCATGTTAAAAATAATTTGCAAAATCTTTGAACTCGTAAAAACAATGTAATGAGAAATATGGAACAAAATTGAAGGATTCGGGAATACATTAGTAAATATATTTACAAATACATTTGTAAACATGATTACATTACATTGTTAAAAATTTGTGCTAACAAACAAATGATTAATTACATTTTTAATTACATTACATTATAATCCATCATACCAAACATAGCCTAAAGGTTTCATTATCTCACATACACTGTATAAAATAATCCATCATAAATAAATGGATTTGTGTAATAAGATAAATATCTTATTAATAACAAATACCACTCTACCACCATCGTCGTTAACACCATCGTCGTCACACCCCCATCGTCGCCACAAACACCATCACCACTGTCGCAATCACCATCACTGCCACCACCTCTATGCCGTAGCTGCTGCCGTAGCCACTCCTATCATCCTCATTGCCATCACCACCACCACCACTATCGCTATCACCACCACCATTACCATCGCTGCCACTAACATCACCGCCACCACCCTGCTGCCACCGCAGATGCTACCACTACTGCCACTGCATCGCCATCGTCGTCACCCACCCCACCACGCCATCGCCACCACCACTGCCACTACCACCACACCTTTGTTGCTGCCACCACCACTCCATCATCTTTATGGACACCGCCACTACCGCCATTGCCATCACCATCATCGTCGTTGTAATGCCTATACTAGCTAATCCAGGTTACTGTTACTAATTGCATTCATTAACCTATTCAACAGGTGACTTATCAGTTAATTATGCATGCATAATAACATACACATCATACATACTTTTCATATGGAGGGCCCACTATTACATATTCTTGATCATTCTTACAGAACTTATAATTACATGCCTTATATATATTTACCAATACATTACTGATAATCAAAAGAGATGCAAACTTAATTATACACATTAAGATGCAAGTTCTATTCTGAAATTGGCTTGGAAGACTGTTGGCTTTGTCCCTGAACACACGGTCTACCCTTCAAACCTACACGGATTAACACCCGTGCTAAGCTATAAAGCTTAGTGGGGAACAACTAAAAACATGTTGATAACTACTCACAGTAGCTATCATCAAGCATTCCTCAATAATAAAACACAATATAACAGTATCTTTAACAATATACAGTAACAGATATCAGACTATATATGCATATCATTGCATAACATTTAATGTATAATTTATCTTATCAATTTGCCTGCTTAAATTCATGTGGGAGTGGATAACGGGTTCAATGGATACCCAATGGTATCAAAACAGAAGGATACCCGTAGGTATCTAACAGAAGGATACCCGAAGGTATCTAACAGAAGTCTCACGTAGAGACAAGTCCCATGTAGAGACTTACAGAAGACTCATAAGAGTCAAACAGAAGCAGCTGCGATGGTACCCTATAGGCATGCCTATCTATCCACAACCAAGACTCTAAGTGCAGGCATAACATGTTATATTTCATCTTTCATGAAATATCATCATCATAATTCAATATAGCATTATCAAATGCTAAACAGTACCATATTAGACATTCTCATATATATGTATAGCATGCTTAAGATTCACATATTGAAATTCCATGAAATAACTCATGTATGTTTCTATTATGAGTAATAGAAACTCACCTTTCAATTAACAAGTAAGCCTTGCATTCATGGATATTCACTTTGCTACATGACTATCATTTAGGATGATTTATAAACTTAGGAAGGGCTTAGACAAGTCTGTACCATAAAAGAAATCAAGAAAGATACATTTCTGAAAAACAGGGGAGGGTCACGGTTACTATGAATTTCCTGGTAACCGTGAGCCTAACATTTTTATAAGGGTCACGGTTACTACACATTTCCTAGTAACCGTGAGCCAAAAAGCCTTTCAATTCTGGACCTCATACGAACTACCTCACGGTTACCAACCATTTCATAGTAACCGTGAAGTAGGGTGAAAAACATGGGTCACGGTTACTAAGAAATTCTTAGTAACCGTGAGATAGCTTCGATTTCCTTACTGGACCAAAAGTTAATTGCCTCACGGTTACTAAACCTAGGGTAGTAACCGTGAGGTATTACGGGAATGGGTCACGGTTACTATGAAATACTTAGTAACCGTGATCCAGTCCGTATCCTTTGGTCCAAGTTGTCGTTTTAGGCACCTCACGGTTACTATGAAATTCATGGTAACCGTGATCCCTAAACCGCCTCGAGACCGATTAACAGTCTCGACTTCAAAGCTATTTTTGACCTGTAAAACAACATTTTCAGGCAAAATGGCCTTCAACAAAGTTGTAGGCCTAAGTGTCTAGTTTTCAAAACATCAAAAATCATTTCAAAAGGACCTGTAAAACTCCAGTTATGCAAGAAAAACCACAGACTGCTCAAAAGGGCAAAAATCACAACCACAATCAGATTTCAATACCGATTTTCACTATCATGCAGTGAAAATCAGATTCCGGTCTCTTCTAACAAAATCAAGACATGCAAGTCTAGTTACTAAATCAACTGGAATTTCCATATTTGAATAACTGTAGCTCAAGATATGAGCAAAAATGTACAGACTAGTCAAATAACCCTTAAAACAGATTTTCATATTCTTCAAACAAACTTTGCATAAAAGCAACTCTAAACCCTTCTAAGCTATAAATCATCCATAAAACACATGAGAGAGGCACACAAGCTTTATCTCTCATGGCAAAACAATATACATACATGCATAAAACACTAAGTTCCCATACCTTAATTGATTTCCACCAAGCTCTTCACCCTTGAAGAGTTTCTTTTCCTTTCCTCTTGCTTGGTTCTCCTTCTAACATAACATAACACAACTCTATGAAAATCTATCAATCTAAACCAAGAAATACTTATTAAAGGAGAACAAGTGGTCTTACCACAACCTTGAGCAAACTTTTCTTCTTTCAAAATCAACAAAATCAAGAGAGAGAGAGGATGAGAGAGAGAATTAGAGTTAGGAGTTAGGGAAGATGAAAATGGTGAAAAGAGACCATGAGTTGGCCGGCCACATCTCCTCCTAAATATCCTATTCTCAATCTCTTCTTATTGGTCCAAATGTCAAGTTTAAGCCAAACTTGGCATTTGGTCCCTCAACTTTCCCTTAATTCAAAAACTACCCCAAAACTTATCCTTTAACTTTTCAATTACACCCTTCAATTAACATTTATACTTAATTAAGCATAAACACTAATAATTAATTAGTGATAATTCTACTAGGGTGTATTGAGGGCATTACAACTCTCTCCCCCTAAAAGAATTTCGACCACGAAATTCATACCTGAACTGAAGAGCTGAGGGTGTTGAGCCCGCATAGCTGCTTCAGGTTCCCAAGTTGCTTCTTGTACTCCATGGTGTTGCCATAACACTTTGACTAGGGGGATTTCTTTGTTCCTTAACTGCTTAACCTCTCTAGCCAAAATCTGCTTAGGTTCTTCATCATACGAATAATCAGTTCTGACACTGATATCCTGCATTGGTATGATGTGTGACTCATCAGATCTATATCGTCGGAGCATCGAAACATGAAAAACATTGTGCAACTTTGATAGCTCAAAAGGAAGATCCAACCGGTATGCTACAGGTCCAATCTTTTCCAAAATTCTGTAAGGACCTATAAACCGGGGACTGAGCTTTCCTTTCTTTCCAAACCGTAACACTTTTCTCCATGGGGACACCTTTAAGAACACTGCATCACCAACCTGGTACTCAATGTCTTTTCTTTTCAAATCTGCATAAGATTTCTGTCTATCACTGGCTTCTCTCAATCTTTGTTTGACAAGTTGAACTTTTTCTTCAGTGTCTTTAACAATATCAGGACCTGTCAACTTACTTTCAGTTAACTCCATCCAACAGGAAGGAGTTCTACATTTTCGACCATAGAGAGCTTCATATGGTGGCATACCAATGCTAGTTTGATAGCCATTGTTGTATGCAAACTCCATCAAAGTCACATATTTATCCCAGCTCCCGGGAAAATCTAAAACACAGCCTCTTAACATATCTTCTAACACCTGAATGATTCTTTCTGACTGCCCATCAGTTTGAGGATGAAAGGCAGTACTCAGAAGAAGCTTTGTGCCTAAGGCTTGTTGTAGACTTTTCCAAAATCTGGAAGTGAATCTCGGATCCCGATCTGAAACAATCGAGATTGGTACCCCATGTAGTCTAACAATCTGGTCTATATACAATTCAGCCAATTTATCCATTGAATAATTGGTCCGAACGGGAATAAAATGAGCCACCTTAGTCAATCTGTCCACAATAACCCACACTGCATCATGTTTCTTTTGAGTAGTGGGTAAACCTGTAACAAAATCCATAGTAACATTATCCCACTTCCACTGAGGAATGGGAAGAGGATTCAACAATCCTGAAGGAAGTTGATGCTCTGCTTTAACTTGCTGACATGTCAGGCACTTAGAAACATACTCAGATACATCCTTCTTCATTCCTGGCCACCAATAAAACTGTTTCAAATCTCTGTACATTTTGTTGCTACCAGGATGCATGGTGAATACAGTACTATGAGCTTCTTGCAATAATGCTTTCTTTAACTCATAAACATCTGGCACACATAATCGATTCCGATAGTAAAGACCACCATCAATCCCAATAGAATATTCTATCGGATCTCCTGCATGAACTGATTGAGCCAACTGTTGTAACTTTACATCATTTGACTGTGCATCAAGAACTGTCTGCCTGAGATTAGGGCGAGCTCTCAATTGAGCTAACAAAGCCCCATCAGATGCAAATTTCCATCTATAACCTTGTAACAACAAGGTTGCCATCATCTTCCGGCTCAAAGCATCAGCTACTACATTAGCCTTTCCTGGGTGGTAATCGATTATGCAATCATAATCTTTAAACAATTCTAGCCATCTGCGCTGTCTTAAATTGAGATCTCGCTGAGTAAGCAAGTATTTAAGACTCTTGTGATCCGTATAGATTCTGCACTTCTCACCATAAAGGTAATGCCGCCAAATCTTTAAAGCAAATACAACTGCGGCTAATTCCAAATCATGCGTCGGATAATTCTGTTCATGAGGCTTTAACTGCCTTGATGCATAAGCCACTACTTTACCCTCTTGCATCAACACACAACCCAATCCAATCTTCGAGGCATCACTATACATAGCATAATCTTTACCCGCAAGTGGTTGGGTAAGAACTGGAGCTTCAGTTAACATCTTCTTTAACTGATCAAAACTGGCTTGACATCGAACCGTCCACTCAAATCTAGCTTCCTTCCGAAGTAATTTAGTGAGTGGAGAGGCAATAACTGAAAATCCTTTCACAAACCGCCTATAATAGCCGGCTAAACCCAAGAAACTTCTGATTTCTGGCACATTCCTAGGCGGTATCCAATTAACAATAGCCTCAATCTTTTTAGGGTCCACCCTGATGCCTTCTGAAGACACCACGTGCCCAAGGAAAGAAACTTCTTTAAGCCAGAACTCACATTTACTTAACTTAGCAAAAAGTTGCTGATCTCTCAAAATCTGCAACACCAATCTCAAATGTTCTGCATGATCTGATTCATTACGAGAATAGACCAGAATGTCATCGATAAACACCACCACAAACTGATCCAAATAGGGTCTAAACACCCTATTCATCAAATCCATGAAGGCCGCAGGTGCATTAGTCAACCCGAAAGGCATTACTAAGAATTCGTAATGACCATATCGAGTTCTAAAGGCAGTCTTCTGCACATCCATATCTTTGACCCGAAGTTGATAGTATCCCGACCTCAGGTTAATCTTTGAAAACACTCCTGCACCCCGTAACTGATCAAAGAGATCCTCAATACGAGGTAAAGGATACTTGTTCTTCACTGTCACTTTGTTAAGCTGTCTGTAATCGATGCACATTCTCAACGAACCATCCTTCTTCTTAACAAATAACACTGGTGCACCCCAAGGTGACACACTAGGCTTAATGAAGCCTTTATCTACCAACTCTTGTAACTGCATCTTTAACTCTTTCAGTTCCGTTGGTGCCATTCTGTAAGGTGCTCTAGAGATAGGAGCAGTTCCAGGCAACAACTCGATAGATAACTCAACTTCTCTTTCGGGTGGCAAACCCGGAAGTTCCTCAGGAAAAACATCAGGAAACTCATTAATCACAGGAACATCTTGAAGATTGACTGTCTCCCTCTTAGAATCAAGGACTAAAGCCAAAAATGCTTCACATCCTTTTCGAAGGAATCTTTTCGCTTTCATAGCAGAGATAACATTAGTTAAGGGTTTTAACTTAATACCCTGAATCAATGTCTCTACTTCCCCATCATTCTTAACTAATACTGTTTTAGCTTTACAATCCACTATGGCATGATATCTAGATAACCAATCCATACCCAGGATTACATCAAATTCATGGAAAGGTAAAACAATCAGGTCAGCTGGGAACTCTCTCTCTTGAATTCTAATAGGGCAATTCCTATAAACTTCATTTACATGCATACTGTGGCCCAAAGGGCTAATTACACATATATCATAATTCATATGATCAACAATAGATACATTTCTACCCAGTTCCCCATTACAAATATAGGAATGTGTAGACCCTGGGTCTATAAGCACATACACCTCAGAATCAAAGAGAGAAAATGTACCAGCTATGACCTCAGGAGCATCAGCATCAACTCGACCTTTCATAGCATAAGCTCGAACAGGAGACGTCGGAGCATAAGGTCGATCCACAGTCTCAGAGACATTCCTGGACTGGGCTCTAAACTGGCCCGATCCACCTCTGCCTCTACCACGACCTCTACCAAAAGAGGGTGCATTAGAAGCTCCTCGGTTACTATGTGGACTCGAGATTTGATCCAGTGGCATAGGACAATTGGCTATAAAATGCTCCGTACTGCCACATCTAAAACAACCACCTGTGAGCATTCTACAAGTGCCCCAGTGTCGCCTAAAACAATAGGTACATTCTGGAGCTTGGCCTCTGCCTTGTCCTGATGCAGTACCTCTACCAGAACCAGCTGAGGAAAAAGTCCCTTGCTGTCTACCTCTAGATGCAGGGCGATTTCCAGATGACACTGGTTGATCTCCTTGAGTCAACCTCGATCTTTTCCCGGATGAAGAACCACCCCGAGAAAAACTTCTTCTTCTTTGTTCTCTTTCTCTTTTCACATTCTCTTCTTTTTCCACCCGGATAGCTGCTTGAACCAGCTGGTGATAATCCACCGGGTGCAAAGAAATAGGACCTATCAAATGATCCCGAAGATGATCATTTAATCCATCTTCAAACTGGCGACACTTGAAAGTCCCAGTCAGCATTGCTCTTGGTACATACTTGCTCAAGCGACTGAATTCTGCTTCATATTCAGCCACTGACATACTTCTCTGTTTGAGGTTCAGAAACTGCTTCAGTCTTTCATCTTTATAAGCTTCAGTCACATACCTCCTTCTAAATTTTGCTACAAAGAATTCCCAAGAGAGGGAATCAGGTTGCTGAGGTTGTGTCTGAACTAGTTTCCACCAATCATAGGCCGCTCCCTGAAGTAAGGATACAGCACAAGTCACCTTCTGATTGGCGGGGCATTGGACCTCAGCAAAAACCCGCTCCAATCGCTCAAGCCACAACTCGGCTTTCTCAGATTCATCCCAAGAAGAGCCTAAAAACTCTTCTGCACCATGCTTTCTGATCTCCGAAATCGGAGCCTTTGGTGAAGTCATCCTTTGTAGAATCTGAGCCATATCATGGGAAATCTTCAACAAGGCTTCCCCAGCCTCAGCAGCAGCTGTACCACCTCTAGTGGATGCAGAAGATTCAGGCTGAGAAGGATTCGATCGGCCCGGTAAATTACTCTCAGCCGACTCATCAACTACGTCACGATATCCTTCCATCTTATCTATAACAAAGAAACGCAGGGACAGCCACAATCAGCCAACAACAACCAGAATTCTATATCTATAACTCATAAAATGCCTATCGGCCAGAACCGCCTAAACCAAGGCGCTCTGATACCAAAATGTAATGCCTATACTAGCTAATCCAGGTTACTGTTACTAATTGCATTCATTAACCTATTCAACAGGTGACTTATCAGTTAATTATGCATGCATAATAACATACACATCATACATACTTTTCATATGGAGGGCCCACTATTACATATTCTTGATCATTCTTACAGAACTTATAATTACATGCCTTATATATATTTACCAATACATTACTGATAATCAAAAGAGATGCAAACTTAATTATACACATTAAGATGCAAGTTCTATTCTGAAATTGGCTTGGAAGACTGTTGGCTTTGTCCCTGAACACACGGTCTACCCTTCAAACCTACACGGATTAACACCCGTGCTAAGCTATAAAGCTTAGTGGGGAACAACTAAAAACATGTTGATAACTACTCACAGTAGCTATCATCAAGCATTCCTCAATAATAAAACACAATATAACAGTATCTTTAACAATATACAGTAACAGATATCAGACTATATATGCATATCATTGCATAACATTTAATGTATAATTTATCTTATCAATTTGCCTGCTTAAATTCATGTGGGAGTGGATAACGGGTTCAATGGATACCCAATGGTATCAAAACAGAAGGATACCCGTAGGTATCTAACAGAAGGATACCCGAAGGTATCTAACAGAAGTCTCACGTAGAGACAAGTCCCATGTAGAGACTTACAGAAGACTCATAAGAGTCAAACAGAAGCAGCTGCGATGGTACCCTATAGGCATGCCTATCTATCCACAACCAAGACTCTAAGTGCAGGCATAACATGTTATATTTCATCTTTCATGAAATATCATCATCATAATTCAATATAGCATTATCAAATGCTAAACAGTACCATATTAGACATTCTCATATATATGTATAGCATGCTTAAGATTCACATATTGAAATTCCATGAAATAACTCATGTATGTTTCTATTATGAGTAATAGAAACTCACCTTTCAATTAACAAGTAAGCCTTGCATTCATGGATATTCACTTTGCTACATGACTATCATTTAGGATGATTTATAAACTTAGGAAGGGCTTAGACAAGTCTGTACCATAAAAGAAATCAAGAAAGATACATTTCTGAAAAACAGGGGAGGGTCACGGTTACTATGAATTTCCTGGTAACCGTGAGCCTAACATTTTTATAAGGGTCACGGTTACTACACATTTCCTAGTAACCGTGAGCCAAAAAGCCTTTCAATTCTGGACCTCATACGAATTACCTCACGGTTACCAACCATTTCATAGTAACCGTGAAGTAGGGTGAAAAACATGGGTCACGGTTACTAAGAAATTCTTAGTAACCGTGAGATAGCTTCGATTTCCTTACTGGACCAAAAGTTAATTGCCTCACGGTTACTAAACCTAGGGTAGTAACCGTGAGGTATTACGGGAATGGGTCACGGTTACTATGAAATACTTAGTAACCGTGATCCAGTCCGTATCCTTTGGTCCAAGTTGTCGTTTTAGGCACCTCACGGTTACTATGAAATTCATGGTAACCGTGATCCCTAAACCGCCTCGAGACCGATTAACAGTCTCGACTTCAAAGCTATTTTTGACCTGTAAAACAACATTTTCAGGCAAAATGGCCTTCAACAAAGTTGTAGGCCTAAGTGTCTAGTTTTCAAAACATCAAAAATCATTTCAAAAGGACCTGTAAAACTCCAGTTATGCAAGAAAAACCACAGACTGCTCAAAAGGGCAAAAATCACAACCACAATCAGATTTCAATACCGATTTTCACTATCATGCAGTGAAAATCAGATTCCGGTCTCTTCTAACAAAATCAAGACATGCAAGTCTAGTTACTAAATCAACTGGAATTTCCATATTTGAATAACTGTAGCTCAAGATATGAGCAAAAATGTACAGACTAGTCAAATAACCCTTAAAACAGATTTTCATATTCTTCAAACAAACTTTGCATAAAAGCAACTCTAAACCCTTCTAAGCTATAAATCATCCATAAAACACATGAGAGAGGCACACAAGCTTTATCTCTCATGGCAAAACAATATACATACATGCATAAAACACTAAGTTCCCATACCTTAATTGATTTCCACCAAGCTCTTCACCCTTGAAGAGTTTCTTTTCCTTTCCTTTTGCTTGGTTCTCCTTCTAACATAACATAACACAACTCTATGAAAATCTATCAATCTAAACCAAGAAATACTTATTAAAGGAGAACAAGTGGTCTTACCACAACCTTGAGCAAACTTTTCTTCTTTCAAAATCAACAAAATCAAGAGAGAGAGAGGATGAGAGAGAGAATTAGAGTTAGGAGTTAGGGAAGATGAAAATGGTGAAAAGAGACCATGAGTTGGCCGGCCACATCTCCTCCTAAATATCCTATTCTCAATCTCTTCTTATTGGTCCAAATGTCAAGTTTAAGCCAAACTTGGCATTTGGTCCCTCAACTTTCCCTTAATTCAAAAACTACCCCAAAACTTATCCTTTAACTTTTCAATTACACCCTTCAATTAACATTTATACTTAATTAAGCATAAACACTAATAATTAATTAGTGATAATTCTACTAGGGTGTATTGAGGGCATTACAGTCGTCACCACCATTGGCTCCACCACCACACCGTTGCCAACGCCATTACCGCATCACGATCAAATCTTCAAATTTATAATACTAAATATATAACTTAAGAGCTATTATCTAAAAATTATATTATAATTAATAAATTATTTTATTTTTTACTCAAATATTTCATCATATTCACTATTTAGATTTTTTCATTTTTCTTATCTAATTTTGATTTTAGAAATGCCGGTTTTTCTAATAATATATTGTGACACCCTACGTTCATTTATATTTTTCATGTATTTTACATGATCATAACATAGTCATTAACACATCATTCATATATATACTCAAATATGCATAGATACCAGTATTTATAATGCTATTTGCGTTTACAACATAGCATCTGCCATTACACACCAATTACTTAACTTGAATCGTCCAACTTTTGTGATCACAGTCATTCCTTATGTATATGCATATCGATCTTCCTTTATTGTGTCCTCCATTACGCGCTAGGCAACTCTATTGCCTAGTGATGGTTACAGCTATACAAAATTTCATTTAACAAAAAATTATTTTTATATTTTTTATTGTTATCGTTATTATTATTATTATTATTATTATTATTATTATTATTATTACTACTTCCATTAGAGTATTGTTCCATCTTGACTAACTTTATGTTTTCGCATTTTCACCTTTTATACTGTCAGATTGTCGTTACTTACAATCTCCATATTAAATTATTCTTATGCCCCTGCATTTCTATTTAATTATATAATAATCATTAGTTATTGTTTAACTTAATTGTTTTTCTTATTTTGCTTTATTTAAAAAATTAAAACTTTATGTTGTTCTTACTGTGATTATAAATTTAATCCATATAGAGTATATACTCTTATACTTAATCCCTTAATTACTCTTAAATTTTTTTTATTTTTTTATCTTATAAGATATTTTCATTTAGGTCATTATTTCAATCGGCATAACATTTGAATTTTATTTATTTTTTCAGTTTAACATTTAGATTCTTATTTCACTAAATTAATATTTAAGCTCTCTTTCAAACTTAATTGACCTTTTTGTTGTCCTTTTTTCATAAACATTATTTTACTGTTTATTTTCATTTTTATCAATTTTTATCATAAATTTTTATTTTCATTCAATTTAATCTTTATACTTGCTCCCCTGACTAAATTTTCGATTTCCTTCTTGTCTTTTTTTTATCTTTTTGACTAAAATTACTATGATTTTATTGTTTTTATGCACACTTTGTCCAAGTTTCTCTTTTACTTCTTTCTATCTAAATTTTATTACCCATAGACTCCTTTTTCCTTATTCACATTATTGTATCTTTCCCTTCCTTTTACCTTTGGTTTGTAAGTAAATTTTAAATATTCCTCTATGTAAGGATAAATTACCATTTTACCCCTTCTCTCTTTATTTTGTTTTATAGCTCTTTAAATTAACTTTCATACCTTGATATCCTGATTTTTGCTATTGGATTATTTGAATACTTATTTTTTTCCTAATTAATTAACACATAATTATTTTTTCAAATATCAAATTATGGTTTAGCCCTTTGACCTTTTATTTCTTCATACTTAATTTAATTTCAAATTTGATAATTTTTCTTTAATTACTTTTATACTCAATTATTTCTTACTAAATCTTATATAATTTTTACTTGAATGTAAAACTACAATTAGACCCCTAAACTTTTCGTTCATTGCATTTGGCTCCATTTAGCTTCTCTTTTGATTCATTTGACTTTTTTTGCTTTTTATTTTTTCTTAATACATATTTTTCCCAATTTATTTCACTTATTTCTTTACTTAAGTGAAAATTATAATTTGATCCCTATAATTTGTTTTTACCTTATTTTATTTCATTTGACTCCAATTTTGACCATTTTAGTTTATTATGAATTCTGATTCTCTTTAATTGGTAAATTTACAATTTTAATCCTTACACATGCCTTTAAGATGGCAAATAACATTTTGATCCCTAAACTTTTATACCATTATTTTTTTTGACTTAGTTTGATCTCAATTTTAATCCTTTTTACTTTCTTTATCTTTTATTCCATACTAAGTATAGAATTTACATTTTGACCTCTGTACTTTATCATATGATAACAAATTATAATTTAGCATCTATACTTTTATTTTCTCTATGTTTGACCTTATTTGACTTCCTTTTTAACTCTTTTTGCTTCCTTTGATTTATATTTCCTTCTAAGTATAAAATTACTTTTTATTCTTTATATTTTCTCATGAAGTGGTAAATTATATTTTAGTCTCAAAAATTTTCAGTATTTACGATTTTGCTCATTTTCACTTATTTAACCATCTTAACTTCTTTAATCTCCTTATTGATTTTAAATTACAATTTAACCCCTGATTTATCGCTTAATTACTTTTTTATCCTTTTTTGAGTTTTTTAATCATGTTTTTCACTTTGTTTCTTATTTATTCACATGTATAACCTCCTTTATGCCTAATTTACTTTTTGATCATTATTTTCTCACGTATTTACAATTTTACCTGTTTTAAACTATTAATTATATTTCTCACTTTATTTTTTAATTAATTGACTTTAAGATGTCTTTCTTGCATATTTTATTCCTTTGTCCTTATTTTCCTCATATATTTATAGTTTTGCCCTTTCTAAAATTATTAATCTCTTTTTTTACCATATTTCTTGTTCTATTATCTTTATGATATTTCTGTTGCTTGATTTACAATTTAATCCCCATTCTCCTATATAATTATCATTTAGTCCACAATTTTATGCAAATTTATGATTTTTTTCTCTAATAATACCCAGTGAAAATTATCGAATCGGATATGCAAGATGAGAACTTCAATGCTACTGATGTCGTCATAAGACCATATTACTTACTATAATCCTATGTCCCTGGGACCAGATCACTTATCGTGATCCTGCATCCCCAATCCATGTATATGTCGACAATCCAAATATAGTGTCAAATCAAATCTCATAATGTTATCGCGGTATAAATTCCTATGATTAGCCATTATATCTATGATCCTGGATTACCCACTGGGCTATTTATTTTCTTACATTATGCCACATTTTCATTTATTTTTCATACTAATCACATTATGTAGCAATTGGTACATGATATTATGATGCCCAATCATGCTTGTCTTTACATATTCATTGTGTAAACATGTATTATTACATAAAAATAACTAAAATATGCCATTTTCATTACATTCATTATTCGACCACATTATGGTCACATACTTAACATGTGTTTTCTTCATCATTTACATATCATATAAGATTCTAAAATCATATTAAACATTTATATAATGATACATGTTCACTTTACATTATAATTCTTAAGTTACCTTGAGTTCCATCATTATGTACAGTTATGTAACCTTAAGTTCACTTATTGTTTGCAACTTTAATAACTTCTATCATCTTTCTTATATGTTAAATTATGAAATTCATGCTTAATATGCCATAAATCATCAAATTTTTACATGTTAAACTTAGGTTCCAAATTCGGCTAACTTAGGTTTTCTCTCTTCCACTTTGTTTTATTTACTAATTCACATTCTTTACATCTTAACTCATCATTTCAACATATTACTTTGAATTATTTCACATTTCTACTTAATTTGTCGTAGTTACATAATGTGTAGTTTAAGAAAATTTCAACTATATAAATGAAATTGGGTGTAATAAGTATTCACTAACCTTATTTGGGCTTGAATTCACCTAATCTTCCTCTCTTTTACCTTTTTCCTCCTTTGTTTTCTCTTTTCCTATAATTTCCTCTTTTGGCTAAATTTGTGAGGAAGAAATTAGAAAGCTTTAGCTAAGAATTCAAATACGTAATTACTACTAAATAATCCTACTCATCATTCTCTACAAATTCATAATACTTTTCTCAACTAAAACCAACAAAAACTCAAGAATTTACATTGTTAGTGCTACTTTTTTCATTAAAAATTCTCCATCTCTAAGTCTCCTCTTGCTTCAATTAAATTTTTAGGATGTAGAGGATAAATTTTAGTGTGTAAGAATGAAATTAGAAGTTGAGATATGGTGGGAGGAGAGAGAATTGAAGAAGAAAATGGTGGAATGTACACAAATGGTGAAATTCGGATTTTTCAAGAGAAAGGGAGGAGAAATGCCGATATTTTTTTGGAGATTTGGAGAGTCTTCTCCAATTTTCTATTTTATCTTTTACTGTATAAAATGAAGGGCCAAGATTTGATAATTTACTATTTGATCTAATAGCTTATTTTAAGCCACTTGTCAATATTCCCTTGATTTCTACACTTTACTTAATTATGATCTTTCTTGTAGATGATCGTTGCTAAATTTTAATGACATCCATTTCCTTAAATATTTAAAATATACTAATTAAACTCATTGATTAATCTAGTCTTGATTTTTTATCGTTTTTCTGAAATCGATGTTCTGCTTGTCATAATGCTTTGAAATTTTTTTCTGCGTAAACTAGCATATGCAGTAGCACGTGATTAAAATCTTAGCTCAATCCTATATCGTTTCAGTATACTTCCAGCTCTGGCGGTAAAGTCAACCAATCCGAAATTCAAAATTTTGAAACTGTCAGAAAAATTAATTTTTCCTTCCAATAACTCATTTATGTTATTTCTAATGAGTCTATGTAATCAAAATAGTTTTCAGAGACCTGTAGAATAATTTTGAGCCCGATTAAACTTTCGATTAACCTTTTTTACGGTATCGAGAAAAAATTTCTCTGCCTATTTTAAGAGCTTATTTAAGCTTAATTTTTTTCTCAAATTGTTTTACCAGATTCCGTTTAACACCTATTTTCATAATCTAGTATTAGGTCAAATTGTCTGTCAGATCATTCATCCTTTTGAATTTTCCTAGTCTGAGCATGCTTAATTTTTATACTTTCAAATTTTTCTTTCCTATTCAACTCCGATTACTCCAAAAACTGTCATAGGGTTACTTTTTGTGCTCTAGAATGTACCCGATTTATTAGACACGAATTTTAGGGCGTTACATAAATAGTCATTTCTCTTTTTTTTTCATTTTTTAATAAAAAATTAATGTATTAAAATTGTATTTTATAATTATAATTTTTTTATATAAATTAGTTACAATAAATATAATTTAATTGTATTTATTTTTATTTTTTAAAAAATAATATATTATGACATTATAAACAAAATACAATATACAATATTACAAGCTAATACGATTTTATACCAAATACTGTATAATATAATACATATTAATATTGTATAGACTAATGCAATGCAAGATAATACTATACAAGTTAATATTATTCAAGCTGCTACAGTACAATGAACGAATTGTGCCCTAATTGTAGGTGTAGGTTGACAACAATCGATCCCTAATTAAATCTCACTATTGAGAAATAAAACTATAATTTTGTTTGCACGCTTTGAGTTGTATTGAAGAACCCCAACAATTTGGTGATTATTTGGTCTAGTTACACATGAGATTAGTGTAGCTTGAGATTAAAGGGTGTGCCATGGCGCCAAGTTTCATACTTCTTGTAGATTAAGAGAGGGAAATATTTCTTAATGACTGGTTATGTTTGAGACATTGACTAAACTTTTTGTCATGGAAAAAAGAAAAATTATGTGCTATATTTAAATCTTCATGCGAAAAAAATATTACTACTAATACTTAAAATAACTTGAAATTTTGCAGCGCATGTGAGATTGAGATTCACGCGATTTATTCTTTGGCTTCATATTGCTGTGGGTAGGGGTGAAAAAAACCGAATCGAACCGATCAAATTTTTAATTTGTTTTGGTTTTTCGGTTTTTGGTTTTGAATTTTAGGAAACTTTAATTTTTCGGTTTGATTTGATTTTTAAAGGAAAAAACTGCAGAAAAACCGAACTTCAATTCTATATAATTATATAATTCTTTTTATTTTTTAATTAAATAATTATTTTTACATGTAAATTATTTTATTTTGAGTTGTAAATTATATAAGTACATTTATCAATTATTAATATTTATTTTTTAGATGATAATTTATATTTTTGACAATTAAATTAAAAATTGATTAAATAAAAAAAATTATGTAACGATTTTGTTGTATTATTTATTATATATTTTGGGATTATATATTTAATTTGAACAATTTAGATGTTTTTACTTTAGTATATTATGATTTATAATTTTTAGACATAATCTTTTTTATTTTTTTAAAAAATAGTTATAATTTTCGGTTTTTTTATTAATCGAACCAAACTGACCGAAAATTTCAGTTTGGTTTGAATTCGGTTATTTTATAAATTCGATTCGATTGATAAAAATAATGAAACTTTGGTTTTTTTTATTTCGATTCGGTTTGATTATTGAACCAAACCAACCGTTGTTCTCCCCTAGCTGTGGGATGCTGAATTATTTTATATATGTTCAAATTTTTTTATTAAAAATTATGCATGTATAAAAACAATTGTTTAACATTTATATTGGATACAAAAGCCATAAAATTACAAAAATAGGTAAACACATTAGAAATGAATTGAATCAAATGAATTACATAATAAATCAAACTAAATCACGTTGATAAATTTTAATCACATTTGTATAGGTAATTTGGATCAAAATTTTATATCGAATCAAAGTTTGTCACCTTCTGATAGGATATAATGTAATTGAACTTCTTTTGAAATTTATAATCAACAAATAATTATATTTTTAATTATTTTATAATTGTTTTAAATTATCGCTAAAATTATAATTAAATTTATCAAAATTTTAATCATGTATAAAAATCTCATAGGTATATGCAAAAGTATAAAGATATTTATTTTAATACATAATGATATTATTTTTTGTCATATAAATAATAATAATACTATTAATGCATTTTTTATGAAATCTAATATTATTAATACATCGTAGTTTATAGAAAAATTAAATAATTTATAAAATTATGAAAAATAATTGGCAGTTAATGAAAATTAATTATTTTTATTAAACCAAGTTCTAATATATAGAGATTTTTTTTAGAAACTATAGATAGATAATTTTTTTTTTGAAGGTTAGATAGATAAACTAATTAAATCATAAAATATAAAAAATTTGAAATTTATAATCAACAAATAATTATATTTTTAATTATTTTATAAGTGTTTTAAATTATCGCTAAAATTATAATTACATTTATCAAAAATTTAATAATGTATAAAAATCTCATAGGTATATGCAAAAGTATAAAGATATTTATTTTAATAAATAATGATATTATTTTTTGTCATATAAATAATAATATTAAAGCTCATCTTTTTATGGCTGGCAATCTCTCTTTTTACGATAAAATTTTGTGTTTTATCATTATTAATGTATTTTTTAAATCTAATATTATTAATACATCGAAGTTCATAGAAAAATTAAATAATTTATAAAATTATGAAAAATAATTGGCAGTTAATGAAAATTAGTTATTTTTATTAAAACAAGTTCTAATATATATAGATAGAATTTTTTTTTTTTGAGAAAATATGGATAGATAATTTTTTAAGGTTAGATAGATAAACTAATTAAATCATAAAATATAAAAAAGTTGAAAATTATTTGGATAATTATCAATATTAGGATAACTATTTTTTAAAACAAAAAAATCAGCGCAAAAACCAAAAGTATTTTTTACACTACAAAATAATAATCTCCCAAGTCCCAACCTAACACAATAACTACTAAATTGCTTCCCGGCTTTATTCAAACAAAACAATAATAATGAATTTTAATGAAGCGATCTTAAGATGAAAAAAAACAGATATAACTGCCCGGTGGAGTAGTTGAGTGATTTAAATTTAATTATATCGACGATGATGGAGACAAGAAGATGCGGCGGTGTAAGAAAAGAGCCATTACAGCCACAAAAAAGCTAAACCAGGGGTAGTTTAGTAATTATGAGGACTTCCTGCCTCCTCTTTTCACACCTCTTCTCTAGTCCTCCTACTGGAAGGCAAAGAACAAAGAAGGATTGGAAGATCAGAAGAATTCCGCATTATTATTCTCAGATTTCTATTATTAAAATTACATTCCTCTCTCGATCCAAGATCTTCCCCTCTCACTTTCTTTTTTTTATACTGTTATCACAGCTTCGACAGATAACACAACAGGAACAATACATCTCCGTTTCCCCGGCACCAAATCCGGCTATTTATGACCCAGGTCCATTTTCAGATTCCCATTCATTTTTAATTTATACTTTTTCCTCGGGATTTTATAATTTATCGACGCTTATTTTCACGTTAAATCACAATCAATAGACCTTTTCTTTTCTTCGATTCCGGGATGGCTATATTGCTGTTATTTTGTCTCTATTGTGGATAATTGAAGAATTTGGAAGCCGAATTAAAAGGATTTGCTTTCTGTAAGTGTAATTATTGATTTGTTGATGGTTAACGGGGTAAATTACCCTTCTGTTCATTGAAGTTTATTAGTTATAACAAAATGGTCACTTTACTTTTATAAGCCAACTATTATTCGGTAACCAAAAAATCAGACTGGGCGGAAAATTCCTATTCCGGCCACCGAAGCTTGTAGTCCACGTGAGATATGTGTACACATCAGCCATTTTGGACACATAGATTGCTTATTGGATGCCACATAGATTGTTGACTGAACGCCTACGTGGCAGGTTAAAAAAAGATTAAAAATTTTAATTTTTTTCACTTGCCCTCCTCCTCTAAACCGCCTTTATCGAATTGCCCTTTCTCGATCTCGATTGTCGATATCTCCTCTCTCCATATGTGTCTATTTATTGTAAATCTCATCGTTCTCCAGCTCTCTACCCGATCTTGATCTTGTCTCTCATCAACGTGAATATCTCTTTATTCAAATCTCTCTGTTCGAATCTCTCTCTATGTATGTCTCTCTCATTTTAATAGTTTGTTTCAAATATTTTAAATATAATATTGAGAGTTGGAGCATGAATTTTCCCGCTTCAATTACTTTAAGGGAGTAAAAGCAAGTTGTCTCTGTTTGGTTGTTGGAGATGGCCCATCTTGTTCAAAGAATTGAAGATACGGAACCACCACAAAATGGTATTTAATGGGTTAAATTTGATTATTTGAGTTTATATTTGATTATTTGAGTTTAAATAATAATTGAAGACACGAGACCACCATAGTGAGTGCTTCAATAGGTAAGTATTAATTATTATGTATATTCAAGTTTTATTGCATTTTATTTTTACTAATTAATAATTATTTTGTATATTTAATTATGAAGGTACATATTAGAAGATAGAGACTATCCAATTATAATAACGTTAGAAATGATCAAATCTAAGTTGATGAAAAGGATGTATAAGAAGAGTGATTGGATAAAAAAAATACAAAGGTAGAATTTGTCCAAAGATTGAAAAGAAATTTAAGAAAATTTCAGAAGCTGCTGGGTATTATGAGGTCAAAAAATCGGGAGGTGCAAAAGTCCAAGTGAATGGTCTTGGGGGCCCTTATATAGTTGATGTAGTTGGAATGACATGTATTTGTAGAAGATGGGAGTTGACAGGGTAGCCATGTGCACATGCTGTTGCTGATCTCATTACAAATAATGATGACTCGTACAATTATGTGAGTGAGTACTATAGTGTTGAAACATTTAAGAAAGTCTACTCTCATTTTATTAATCCAACAAATCCTATAGACTTATGGCCTGAAGTGAGAGATGGAACTAAAGTGATTCCCCCTAAGTCTAAGAAAAAGAAAAGAGGGAAAAAGTCTAAGTGTAGGAGAAAGCAGCCTGAGGAACTGGAGCAAATGAGAGATAAAAAAAAAAGCCATTCAAAGGAGAGTTGTGAGCATGGGTGAATCTACTGAAACTCAAAAATTATCTAAACAAGGCATTATCAAGGTTAAATGTAGGGTATGTGTGAATTTGGCCATAATGCTAGAAGACATGGTTTTCAGACAAAAATATTAGTGGTTAGTACTCACGTAATAAAGTAAAATTTTTAGTTTATTGTTTAATTCATTTATTACATTTATTTCTTGAGTTCAACGTAATTCAACTCTATTTGTTGTAGGAATGTGTGAGTCAACCAACACAATCAATCATTGTTTTAAATGCAACTAATGAACCTTTTAAAAGGAGAAAATTAACTCCAATTAAGCATAAATAAGTAAAGATGGGACAAAGTTCAACTCAAACTAATACTGAACGTGAAGATTTTTGGATGTAAAAATTGCAATTGAATATTGTTGGAGTTTTTGGTAGAAATTATGCAGCTAATCTGTTGGAAGCTATTGTTTTTTTATGTAACTTATGAACCTATGCAGTTGGATATTTTAGAATTTTTGATGTAAAAATTGCAGCTGAATATTGTTGGAATTTTTTGGTTTAAATTATAATTTTCTTGTATGAAATGGAGTTTGCAATATATTATTAAAGGTAAATGCAAGGAAAGCTGTTTGCATCTACACATTATTAGAGCTTCCTATAACTGAATTACTTTGATTGGTATATGAATTTTGTCTTATGCAGCTTGTCAATCTGTCAATTTATGAGTTCTATAATCAGTTCATGTGTACTTGGAGGAAGCAACGGCACAAGTTCATGTGTACTTGAAGTATAGATTTTTCTTGAATCAAATTATTAACATGACAAGGCAAATCCACTGTTACAGATATTGCTTAAACACAAATTCTCTACTACAATATCAGAAATGAGGTTATTAGATTATGAGTTTGCATCTCTAATGTATATAACACCTAATACATAAGTGCAGGAGGTTTTTCCTTGGGTGAGTATTTTTATACTCTCCAGAGCATATTGGTGCTCTGCCGAGCAGACCAGCGCCCAAGGAGGTAGCAGCATCACACTCGCCCGCACGAGGAAGACCGCTCCCTCGCGTAAAGCGCACCTGCCCAGCTGCGTATCCCTGCTCACCCAAGTACGATTTTCACTCCCCTGCGCAAAGCGCACTTGCCCAACTGCCCAAGTACGATTTTCACTCCCTCGCGTACGTAGCATCTGTCCAGCAAGCTATCCCTGCTTGCCCGCACAAGGCAGATTGCTCCCCCGTGCGCATCATGCTTGCCCAATAGCTTGTCCCTACTCGATTTGATAGCTCAAACCACCAGCAAAAATGACAAAATATTCGAAAATGTCACAATGTTAGAAGATCAAATAAAAGCCATATCTTCTATTCCAACCGTTCCAGAATTGCATTACAAAAGGAGTTGCATATCAGAGTGAGACGATGAAGAAGGTGAATGCCTTAGTAGAAAAATCTAATTTTTAGTCATTTTTTTCTTTGCCACATAAATTGATGATGTGTAATGATTGCTGATGTGTCACCGATGATGTGTTCAAAATGGCTGACATATATACATATCTCCCGTGGACTACAAGCTTTGGTGGCCAAAATAAGAGTTTTTTGCTCAGTCTGAATTTTTGGTTACCAAATAATAGTTGGCTTATATTTTTGTTACAAATAAAAATAAAGTGAACATTTTGTTACAACTAACAAACTTCAATAACCACATGGGCAATTTACCCTGGTTAAGGTCGGATTTCTATCTATGCATAAATCATTTCCTGGATTGTCTTTATCTTTGGTTAATCTAATTGTTCCCTAAATGTTGTTGTGTTTTGCCTTTTCAGGCTGCTGAAGCCGTGGCGAGTTAAATCTCCGTAGCTGCTTATCTGGATCTGGAAGGGAGATTCGATTCAACATATTGGGAATTTGTGGTGTGTTGGAACTGTAGAAGTGAATTTGAACTAATGGGAATCTCTTAATTACTAGCGATTAGTTCATTGAAGTTTGTTACGATCCATATGTTTGGTTTTTGCTGTTAAGAGTTTGCTTTGATTGGGAAAACAATGACTTTGGATTCACCAAAGAGCCTTTCTGGATTGGTGGCTTTACCTCGGTCACTTTCTTCCATGGCAGTCTCAGTAGGAGGCCTTGCGATATTTTTGATCCTTGCTTCTTTGCTTCTGGTTTCTTATCCCATAGGTTCCACGGTACATGGGTACTTTTACGGTGTCGATAATTCTAATACATTAAACATTAATCGCCTTGATAGTCACGTAGATGTTATGAATAGGAATTTCACATCTGGATCTAGTTTAGAAGCGCCCGTTAGTTCTAGCGCTGTAAATGATAGTGTAAATTCAATTGGTAAAACTTATTTACCGCTTAAGCCTAATCTTCAACTTAACTCCTCTGATCCGAGACAAAAAGAGGGTGCGAAGGACATGGGCAGTTCAGTTGATCCCAGTAATGGAGAAAATGTGGTGTCTAAAAGTTCCGGTGGTGGATACAAAGGATTAGATGGGATTAGCCCAGTTGCTTCTTCTCCAGACTCCAAATCAGAGGCTAATCCAGTTAAATCTGCTGTCTCCGGAGATGCAACAAAGATCGGTTCAGATGATGGTATTTATTATGTTATTTTACAAAACTTTTCTGCTTATCTTCAGTAATGACTGACTTGCTGTTTTATATGGGATTTTTGTTTTAGAAGTTTATTTCCTTATCAGGTTCTTTAATATACATGCTATATATTGAATTTTCAGCTCTCACTTTATTGGTTATCCCACGATTAAGTTGTTCAATTATATTCTTTCTGCAATTATTATCATGGAAGTTGTTGCAACCTATTTAGTTGCTGTTATTTTCGTCCTGCTGCTTGTAGAAACTTCTTAAATTCACCAATATTAATGCTCATGCTACATCTGCTTATTTCCCTTTATTCACATGAAATGAAAATATTCCATTAGTTTATATCATTCTTTGATCAAGAGTTGAGATTCTAAATTTTTGTTTTTACACCTATCTGTTAGTATGATTAGCATCAAAACACGGAGTCTCTTTAACGGTAAATAGGTTAGAAAGCCAAATGGCTTCAGGCAAAAGTGCATGATGCAAAAGGCATTCTCAGATCCTGGTTGCATACCCAGAAAAGGCTGGGATAGCCTCAAAAGAGGAGAAGAGTTATTGCTAACATGAAGCCTTAATCTATCTTTTTGAGGCACAAAAAGAAGATTTGATCTGATAGATCATCTCTTTTTGTAAATCATTCTGTTGTTTGAATTTCATGTCACTTCATCCTGGAGTCTGTGAGAAATTGCAAATTCAATTAATAATCCTTTAATCGTCTGCTCAATCAGGTAGTGGTGCCTATAGAATAGAGCGATTTGTTTGTATTTGTTTTGCATGCTTCGTGAACTGCTTTCAGCTTGAATGGGAAAAATATTTGGCTTCAGTTATGTATGCAAAAGAAGTTAACAGGAAAGAGTGCTTTTGAAATGTTATCATGCAAAAAGTTTTCGGTCTTCCTTTCATTATCTCTCTATTTCATGATCTGTTAAGATTCTAATTTGTTCTTTCATTTGTGAAACAGTAGGCTGCAATCTATTCCATGGAAGTTGGTTTTATGATCCACTGGGACCTCTATATACGAACAACACGTGCCCAGTCACGACACAGATGCAGACTGCCAGGGGAATGGAAGACCTGACAAGGAATATGAGAATTGGCGTTGGAAACCCTCTGAGTGCAGCCTTCCACGATTTGATGCGAAGAAATTTCTGGAATTGATGAGGGGGAAGACTCTAGCTTTCATTGGTGATTCAGTTGCTCGAAACCAGATGGAATCAATGTTATGCCTTCTCTGGCAGGCAAGTACAGTTCCTTCATGTTTTTTCTCCATAAGAAATTTTTGGCTTCACAGTGGCATTTGGATCCCAAAATTGATTGTATTGATCAATGTTCGTGACAGATTATTTCTCTTAGATTCTCTGCTGACATGTGGTTTATGTCTGGTAAATGAATTTTTTTTTTTTTGCATTGACCTGTCTAAGAGGTTTATAAGATTTTCATGTAGTTTTCTTGTTCGTCGTTCAAGCTTTCATTTTATTTCAATTTTCTTTTCTATTTTTTTTTATTTAAGTACTATCTTTGAATTCCCTTCTTAGGAATGGAAATTTTCCTTTATGTAACATGCAATTTTTTGTGATTTGGTTATGTAGCCTACTGTTTTGATAATCTGTTACTCATGAAAAATTTCTGATATATATTCAGGTGGAAGTTCAAAAAACAGGGGGAACAAAAGAATGCAGCGCTATTTCTTCAGGTCAACATCTACCATGATTGTCCGTATTTGGTCCTCTTGGCTTGTTCACAAAACATCACAACCTGTTGACATTGCTCCAGAGAGTGTTGTCAAGCTTCACCTTGATGCTCCAGATGAGTATTTCACGGAATATATTACAAGTTTTGATGTGATTGTTCTCTCTCTGGCCATTGTTTGCTAAGCAGTCTGTCTACTTGTTGAACAATGAAGTTGTGGGAGGGCAGCTGTGGTGGCCAGACAAATCTCGTCCCATGAAAGTTAACAATGTTGAAGCATTCGGTATATCCACAGAGACAATTCTCACATCTCTTGTTACTCATCCAAATTACACAGGCCTGACCATTTTGCGATCCTATTCACTCTGATCATTATGAAGGTGGAGCCTGGAATACTGGGGGATCATGCACTGGAAAGGTAAAACCTCTTCAACCGGGAGAATTGGTTGAAAATGGATTCACAAATGTAATGCACAAAAAACAGGTAACAGCTTTTGATCGTGCAATCAAGAAGGCAACAAATAAGGCGAAGTTGAGGTTGATGGATATCACTGAACCTTTTGGTTATCGCCATGATGGGCATCCAGGACCATACCGCAGCCCTGACCCAAATAAAATTACGAAACGTGGACCAGATGGAAGGCCTCCACCCCAGGATTGCTTACACTGGTGCATGCCGGGTCCGGTTGATACCTGGAATGAGCTTGTGCTTGAAATCATAAGGAGGGAATTTGAGGACAAAACAACGTCTTCTGTATGAGAATGCAGCTTTGGGTTGCCACTGCACACTATTCTTTTTCGCTCTGCAATTGAGGAGATACCTTGTTCATGAGATTCTACTTGTTCTAGGATCGAAGCTAGCTTAGTCTGTAGGGTTTGGTAATTCTTAGAAGGGAGAAAAATGTTGTTGAGATATCGTCTGCTAAAATGCATCTCACGCACAGTGGACGGTTGTTTAATTTAAGTCCTCAATTTTTTTAATATTTTACTTGTAGAGAAAAGTGAGGAATATTTATTATAATGTATTGTTTCATAGCTCGATATGAATAAAGAATCTTTAGACAATCTTGTCTCGCGCATTAGTTGTTGAAAGCTGCTTATGATCTTTCTTGTAAGAAAGCCTTCTGACTAATCAAATAAGCTTCTCAACGACCAAGAAGGACATGTCGTTTAATTAACGCTACGTTTCCCTTTCGGAGAAAGTATCAGTATCATTGTATGTTTTTTAAATGCAAAAAGAACATACCGGGCAGAGAATGTCTGGTTATACAAAACGACATAAAGTCCAGAAAATCCACACTGCTCACTGTTTCTTAACTTTTGTAATTTTGTTTTACAAACGGGACCGCAGGGCGTTGTCTTCTTTCCCATAATTCCATGCCACAACGACCACCGTCAATGGTGGTCTTGTCGTCGACATCCGCTGGTGTTGATAGTTTGTGTAAAAACAGAGATGTGTATGCTATCAATTAGAAGTTTGGAAGTATTATATAATTTTTTAACAGGATAAACTAATAATTAGCAAAAATTTAGTGAAAAACTGTCGATATTTTATTTAATGAGTAAGCAATTAGAATTAGACGTTTATCTGCATTTTCTGTTGTCTGAGTTGTGCTGGGTTTGATGTTTGGAAAAAATAATATAATGCACCCACATAAACAATCTCCGTTCGAGCCTTTCCAATTTCATAATTTAGCTGCCCAAGTGCTCAGGTGTAATTATCATTTCCTTGAGTTGTGTTTGTCTGCTCTGCTGTCTGCAGTTAACAAATAAAAAACTTTATATATAAAATTTATTAGGATTTGAGACTTACTCTATCCCCTAAAATGTAATTATATAAAAAAATGAGATAAAATATATTAAAATT